>JSYX01000077.1:0-51936 GCA_000787465.1 Thermomucor indicae-seudaticae
CGTAAATCATTTTGTTTTCTCTGCGCGATTGTTTTTGTACATCTCTGCAAACTCTAAAGGATAAACCTGTATATTCGCGGTACACAAACTGGGTATCCTGCGTATTGGGCAAGCATGCGACTTGTAAGGTGCCAATCTGATCCCCAGTCATGTCCAGCGGGTAATATCCTAGTTGGCGCCCTGGCAGTACCAGCAGCGGCAACCGGCCTTGTCGCACGTGCGAGTCAAACAATTCGAGCCCTGGATCAGCCGTAGTATCACGATACTGAGCATAATGCTCAGTCAACCGTGCCTGGTTGCTGAGATCAAACCCGGTCCAGACAAGAGGTCCGTCGCCTTGTAATCGAAAGACCCAGATGAAACTCAATTGGGCCACCATCGCGGCTTCGGAGGAGGGTTGCCCTTGTATATGATTACTATCAGGTGAGACAAGAAGCTTGTCCATGATATCACGCTGCTGGGCTAGATCTAAGACGTCGCCGGTTGGGCTGGAGGACGCAATGGTCCGGATACTCGGTCGTGCGCGGCTGCGGCTGCTTTTCTCATGCTTGGCTTTGTTGGGCAATACAAGTTTGCGTTTCAGGAATGATAAGAGGGACCAAGGACGTCGCTGCTGCTGTAGAGATGGTGTGCTCGTAGTAGTAGTAGTAGTAGTAGTAGCAGCAGTAAGAGGATGCGATGCGGAATCCAGGTACGGCGCTGACTCTGATTCTTTCTGAGGAGTAGAGTCGTGGATAATAGACGACGGCGGCGTGGTGTCAGCCGGCGGTGTTGCATGATCCTGCTGCACGGGCACGTGGCATGTCTTGTTTCGAATCGCGTTCTCCGCTGCTAACCGTTCTTGCTCTGTGATACTATTATCATCTTCTTCGTCGTAGGGGTCGTCATACCGTGCTTCATCAGAGGCGTATGAGTGCGGTCTGTGATGCCAGACTTCTTCATTTGGCTAATGAAAGGACAAAATTAGGATAAGCAAAACAACAACATTGCACAGGAAAGCATGTTCTCTTACATCAATACCATCATCATCATCATCATCATCATCATCAGAATAGTGGCAAGGATAATAATAATGAGAACCAGTGTGTGGATGCAGATCCAAAGGTTCGTCTATGGATGCGGAAGCAGGGCGCTGTCGGCGGATTGTGTGGAACGGACGGCGGCGGCGGCGCGTCATGGGATCACCCGTTGACCCTCGTCGTTTCCTGGGTATCCCGTCTTCCTCAAAGCTATAGAATACAGGGTCAAGATTTTCGATGCGGCGCGCCCTATGGCTGCTTTGAGAAGACCGGCGCCGCACTGCTCTTCTGGGCTCCACATATGGGATGTGGCCGTAATGTTCGTCATAGTCTCTGCTGTGCCCGTAAACAAGATCATCATCATAGAACGGATTTCGAACATGCATATTCTGAGGTATATTTGCTTGACCAGGGGAGTACAAGAAACACGAAAAAAATAGGGCAAGGCACGAGTACAGGTTAAGAACAAAAAGATAGAAGACGAGAAAAAGCTAAAAGCTAGGCTGATAAAAAGACAGTTTGTTTGTTTGTTTGCGTTTCAGATAGAAATGGTTAGAGGATAATGCACTTTTCACTAAAGTCCTTGGTTAGATCGTCAGGACCTCGGGGACTGACGAACGACTTTGCAGGTCTGAAAATGTTCTTTGAGTCTCCTTCCGCCAGCACTGCCTGGGCGAATCCTTTGGCGTTCTCGACGGTGTCAAAGACAAAGTTCATGGACGCTAAGGGCAGAGATTAAGTACGTGATTCGTAACTAAAGATATATATACGTTCCCGGCACTTACGCTGGCGAGCGTCGTGTTGTTTCGCAATCGGTGCACTCGGATCGGTCTTTAAGTCCAACGCTGCATCGTAAGTATGTTGTTTGCAGCCGTAAGTGTACATCAGCAAAGGGAATAATAATAAAGGATGCACTCTTGTTTTCCTTCCTTTCTTTTTTTCTACCTTTATACAAGTGTCGTATATGCTCTCATGTTGTTTTGAGGAGATTCTGTTTTCGGATTTGTTTGTTGTACAGACTCTGTAAAGGGATAAAAAAAGAAAAGAGGTCATAGCCATTGTCTTGCGAACTGACAATTCTGTCGAGCGATATCCTCGGTCTGCGTAGGACTCATTTTCGACCAAGCACACCATACGTATCTGGGATTTATATATTTAGCACTTGCTGCTTGCTAGGTCATTCATAGACAATGAATATAAAAACGAGGAACTTTCGCTTGTTATGCGTTGTGATATTGCAATAGGAATTGCTGCCGAAGGCGCCAAGTATTGAAGCGTCTTGCTACTCGTAGACCGCTGGCATACGTCGAGGCTCCACCAATATCACAATGGACCCCATTGCCTATGCATTCATATTTGGTGCCATGTTCTCGAGCATAGAATGTCCAGGGCAAGGCAGTATTCGTCCTGAAAATCAGGAACTGTTTACCGAGACTGTCGATAGGACGCACCGGAACACACACAGAACTTTCTAGCTTGGTCTTATGTGATCGTTGCTCTATGTATCCATATGTCCCTTCCACGGTTTCTAAGCAGGCTGTTCACAGAGGGGTCGGAAGTTGGCATATTAGCGCTCCTTAAACAGGCACGTGTTGTATTCATCACACTTCTTGTAAAACCCCCACACCGGTTTGAAAATAGACCTTTACGTCAGAAAAATGTTAGCCGCGGGGACGGATCCATTCAATGGACCCGCCAAAAATTGAAAGAAAAAGGGTGAATTGGACGAGTTTTCCCCGGTAACCCATATCTGGGTTTAGCATCGAACAGCCCCAAAAAGCTATTATAACTCAAAAATGAATCCTTTGGCCGATTTAGAGAACAATGTTCGTGATGACGACAACCGGGAGAAGGATAGATACACACGCCAAGCCTGTTGCGTGATCTAATAAATAAACCCGTTCGCTACCATGTTGCGGCAACTTATATAACTACAGAGCGCAGCCATGTCGCGCAAGTTGGGATCTTGCCAAAACGGGATTTAATTACTTGTCATGGGCATGGGAAACGCATTACTAAAAGCGCGCCGAGAGAATGATCGTCTTACCCCGCATCCCATGTTATATTTGGGTGATACAAGCGGTCCTCAATGTATCTATATTCATTAGAACAGGACCTTCTAGTGCATTCCAGCAGGAAATGTATTAGGCGAGATAGGGGCGCGGAGCCCGCCAAAATTGCTCCTATTTCGATCGTCAGTATAGTTCTCTCAAAGAAGTCCCTGCATATGTACGGCCCATGACTAATCGTACGAACCTTCCCGCCAGAGGGAGGGAGGTCCAAATCGAGAATGCCCCCCTGCCTTCTTTATGAACATCCCTTGCTGTAGGACCCTTTTAAGGAAATAATGCCATTGAGCATTTAAGCTTTCGTTGCTATGCATGCATTCAGGTTCTTTTTCTGTTGGGATCATAATAGGGCATGGGAAATGGGCGCCGTGGCCAAGAACCAATCGCACAAATTTGAAACCGGAATGACTCAAAAGCGTAAGAAGCCGATCGGTCCGCTAATTGCGATCTTTTGTCTTTTTTTGCTTTGCAGACCGGTCGTTGCACAGCTCCACCCACGAGAGAGAGTGTATTGACGGCTTTTTTTTTAGCAAGGAAGGCAACAGAAGGAATAAAAAATACCAATCTTTAATAAAGTTTCTTTAGCGCTCCCTATTTTTTTAAAGGCGAAAACTTGGCTTATCTGTTCGCTTAATTTCCAGGGAATTCCGGAAGCTAAAATTAGGTCCCGCCCTTTCATTCTTAATATCAAAATCTGGACGAGCGCGGGGACCTTGAAAAACAAAATGTTTTCTGTTTTTTTCTTCCTTGTGAGTCTTTTTCGTTCCATATCATAGTGACGGCGTGTTGTCATTATGATTCAAATGTGCAGGTTCTTTTTCTTTCCTGCGTAACATGAACAAAAGTTTTTCGATAACGTCATGGGGAGCGGAGTGAAAGAATGCTTCTCCGAGGAATGGATCGTAGCACGAGCCGGAAAGAGAAAACAACGTGGCCAACCTCTGTGTCACTCCCCAAAATTATTTTAACACCTGACCTATCAGCGGCGCTTCCGTTGCCACAATGAGCAATAGAAACTACGCCGTGGGCCGAAAGGTTATAAAAAGGGGGGAACACCTCGAGGTCGACCCGAGTCTTTACCGTCCTTCATTCTTTCTTCTCTCTTCGCAACCCATTGGTCTCCAAAAAAGTATACAAACATTCTCTTAATAAGCTCTCCTCTAATATTATGCCTGGTTCCTTTGTCATTGGTAAGACGTGACCGACCATTTGTTGTCATGGCAGAGAAACTTATTCTACCGGTTCTAGTTGGTAACTCTGGAAAGAAGATTTCGCTTGAACACGCCAGCCATCCGTGCCCTCGATGCAAAAGCCAATCGTCTGTGCAGCTGACGCGGTCCGAGAAGCAACTGATTGTGCTCAACAAACGGATTGCGAACAATATGCGTGTGCGGTACGAATGCTCCAAGTGCAACTGGAAGAACGAAGAGCTGCCTTACGACAACACGATGATTGAACAGTTGCAGCGCTATCTGGCCGAAGGCAGTGAAGACGAACAGTTCACGTACTATTATTCGTCCTCGCCACCTTCGTCGACAACGTCTTCCATGCGACCGCTTTCACCAGCTTACTAAGTCTTTTCTAATTCACCTGTCTATGCCAACGACGCCTGTACATAGTCCACGGAATTGAAGAACGACAAGACACGCAACAAATCAAACGAATAATTTTGTATATACACCATGCATCTCTCTATTGATCAACAACAACAACAACTCATGCTCTTTCTCTCTAGCTAGACTTAATCCCTCCCCCAAAAACTATAGACACATTCTTCAAACTATGTAAGGTTTCTAATACGCATCCAAATAATAATAATGACATCTCAATGGATTTCATCGGCGCTCCCTCCTCCCCGGCAACCGAATGTTGTTAACCTATGTGTCACCTTCGGGGAAAAAAGACGATCTGATCGAGAAATTTTTATCGGAAAACCAAACAAATCACGATCCACGGGCATGTGCACGATGCGGCGGGTCAGGAAAACAATTGGTTTCCGCATCATAGCGACCCTGCAGGGTTCTGAGTGTGGATATGTGCACGTTCTGAACGATCTCCATGGCTGAGGTTGGGAAATCCGTAGCAAGCGTCTGTGAGCTGCTCTTGTTTTACCATGTATGTTATAAACTTCCTTTTTTGAGATGATTGCGTATTTCATCAGGAGGGATGACCCCATGACTTTTGGATACGATCACATGTATGTTCAACTTTAATCTTGTTACGCTCTCTTTTTTTTTTACATCATCCGCTCAGACTGATAGCATGATACGGCGGAAATTCTATATCATATAGGTGTTATCTAATCTTGTTTCTTTTCCTGCTGTTGACGCAGTTTCTCCGCTTCGCGGCTGGCGGCTTCCTTTTTCCGCAGCTCTTCTTGGGGCAACCATTCCAGCAAGTCCGAGACTCGCTCGATGCCGTGCTCGTCGACGACGATCTTGCGGACCGCCTCTCCCTTTTCTCGAATCAGGTCCTCGACGGTTGTCCGGGAATCACGGAACCAGCCGAGATTGTCTGCAATCAGGTGCCGATTCTGGCAGCCGGGGCATTCGATCAGCACGACGCCTTTGGTGTAGGCGAGCTTGGACATGACGTGGTGCGACCGCTCCTGGCACACCTTGCAGGTAAAGCCGATTAAAAGCTGGTGCTTCGGGTCCACGATGCCTTGTTCATCTTGCTGCCACAGAGGTTGGAATGAATGCACATTCCGGCGCCACGTTGCCAGGGTCCATGGTGGTATGGGTCGAAGGGTATTATTGGGTGTGGGTCGTGGGAGCAATCGTGCTGGTTGTGAAATGTTCCAAATGGCTAATCGTGAAATGGCTCTATGCATCGTCTATTCTGTCTTGGCTTCTTGCCTCCTCCGGTCCTTTCATGTGCAGCAGCGTGACTTGCGATCATGCCAGTGGTGTTGGTGTTCACACTTACTGCGCTTTCCATGCAAATGTGCGCTGGCCATGTTTCTTTTTGACGTTACAAGTGACGCACCCTTGGCTTCAATCAAAGAACCACATTTGAACCGAATAAAAGAGTATCTGCGCCAAGTTATTGCACATTAGCATAATGTCAGGATGCCCGAAATCAGGCCATTTGGCTTTGAATGTGCATCTACGACAATAGGGAGCTCTTGGAACCATTCTTTTTAGTTTCAGGTCTCAAGAATGGACGTTTGTTCATGCTGACGTCTGTCACTTCCAATCTGTATAGGGTCCGGTTTCGTTTCGTCTGCAGTATTTGGGACGCGTGGCGCATCAGGTATTATGCAAAGTTGGCATTGGGATATAGTTAGCACCACGTCGCATCGTTTTCTCGGTTCCACCACCATTGTCAGAGCCGATAAATGCTATTGCGGCACATTTCGGATCGAGTTTTGGATCGGTCTGCCGGTTAGCATATAGCAGAAATAGACCGAGCTCAGTATGAAAGAAAAGGATCCGTTTACCGATGGATGCAGGGACGTGTCCCGTCAAACTTACAGCCCTATCGAAATTTGGATACGCACATCGCTTCACTTCATAATCGAGTAGAATGAGAGACGAAGACAAGAAAAAAAAGGCTGTAGGAATTAAGCAGGCATACATGGGATCATAAACATAGAACAGAGGGAGACGGGAGAGGAATTGGCGAGTGGCATTAGAATACAGATATGGGCATGGGGAAGAAAGGTATTTCATACAACATTATAGGATGGATAGAAGTTCGTGATAGGACGTCTTCTTCAACATTTACTGATGGCCCGTCTTCAAATGTTCCTCATAAACCAGCGAATGCTGCAAGTGCTCGTTCTTCGTCGTCGTCGTTGTCGAGAGCACCCATGCGTG
The DNA here is from genome assembly GCA_000787465.1 of Thermomucor indicae-seudaticae. Classification (NCBI taxonomy): domain Eukaryota; kingdom Fungi; phylum Mucoromycota; class Mucoromycetes; order Mucorales; family Lichtheimiaceae; genus Thermomucor; species Thermomucor indicae-seudaticae. The sequence goes on from JSYX01000077.1 coordinate 6,910, forward strand.
CAGGCAATGGTCCTCTTCATGGGAGAGCTCACGGGGGCCATGGTATCTCTAAGACAGACAGGAAATGGGGACTTTAGTGACCACGGCAGCAGGTACGGAGCGTGCAGTTGCGGCTGTCGATGCTAGACGGGGCTGCGGCTGTTACCATTACAAACTGGAAGTTGCCTTGCATACTAGTTCGCCAGCGTGCGGGGAACCTGTGACCGGGGTGAGGAGCAGAAGTTGGCGCACAGGAGTCAACTGTAGTGAGTGATTTAGAAGACAGCAAGGCATAGTACAGAAAATACTTACACTTAGGAGGAAAGGGGGGCAAATACAGTGCCATGCCGACATCAAAGGCAAGTTCAAGAGATTGATGAGGCCGTTCAAAGACTGTCCATGTGGTTGTTGAGGTGCGGAAAGGCCAGGAGGCTCTGGAGGGCTGTCGGCGTAGGGATGGTTAGGCATGGCATTGAAGTTTCGCGTGTGAAACAAGATCGAAAAGGATCCATCCATAGAAAATAGACAAGAGTCGCCTGTTTCCAAACCTCAACGGTTCTTTTTATATTCTGATGGACCGCCAAGCCATGTGCAGCCCATGATTCGTAGCGACGAACTTGTCTTTTGTTATGGTTATTGAAGAATGGGTGCTAAGCCGTTTTCTGTCCTTGATCCGTACCGATCTTGTGGAGCACGAAAGAGTCTCCTTCTCTCAAAAAGGGGCAAGTCTCGAGTTTCCTCGCGATGGAAGCTTTGGAGCAGCGGAAATGATTCACAGATTGCACAAGACTGTCTCAGGACTTGTCGCGACGACGTGCTTGAGAGCACCCTCTCTCAAGATCACCGTTTTCTCTCGTCTAATACTTTATTTGATCTTAGTTCGAGGACCCCGCGGGTTCATGTAGCACCAGCGCGAGCCGGCCGTCAGCGGAAAAAGGGAAAAGGGGACGATGAAACACAGGAACACAACATAAAATGCCTGTCATTCAGGCACGCAAGACAGAGAGCGATCTTTCTCTTATTTACTTCAAACAATGGGTTTCCTGTCAAACGGTATTTCTAAAGGTAACCGCGCATTCGTTCAAGATGTGCCTTGCGACACAGACACAATTCAGGATAGGGTTTGGGATACATATCAGATCGTCTCGTCCACTCTGCCAAAGCAGCTCCTGATCATAACTGTATTGGAACCACGGTCTACGGTACCCGCTGGGCGGCTAAAGAGATTCCAAGGTAAAAACGAACAATGGTTGCAGTAGTATTAGGCGTGTTTTCACATGCTTTTTACTTCTTGCTCGTGCAAATATTCGATGCCAAAAGTTAAGTTACATGGCTTTTGAACCTCAATTTTAAGCCACTAACTGACGAACAATGGCATATGCTGTACGGTATAGGATGAAATGCCTGCAAGTAAGTGGAGGGTCTGATTCAAAAAAAAGAAGCCGTCGATATTCATTTCCATGATCTTCGGTCATAGACGTTGTTTATCGGCTCATTAAAGACGTGTTGGCTGTGAGTGTTTTAGTCTATTCCGGTAGTTACGCCCAAGCTGCTCATTCTTTTTTCCATAGCTCGATGGCAATTCTGGCTTGAACCAGGCCAGTTTTTTCGTCACCACGTTTATGGAGGAAGAAGCCGAACGCCTGATGGTCGAGAACCTTTCCAAGAACTTTACTGCTCACGAAGAATACCCTCAAACAGCTGAAATTTGCGTAAGTCAATGACGCGGTTGTTTATTATCATTTTACGAATTCCGTAACATATAATAGAATCGTTGCGCAACATGATTGTGCGACTGTTCCATGCACCTGTGGACGATCCTCATCAGGAAGCCTCGGGCTACTCCACTGTCGGCTCGTCCGAGGCCATCATCCCGGAAACATTGGCCATGAAACGCCGGTGGCAGAACGCTCGTCGCGCAAAAGGCCTGCCGACTGCTATACCCAACTTTGTTTTGGGATCCAATTGTCAGGTTGCAGGCTCTTTTGTACGTCTTTACGGGTCTAGCAAACTCGTGCTGAAATGTTAAGAATGTAGATAATCACCATGCTGCTGCTGCTTGCCATATAGGTACCTTGAGATTGAACCAAGAGAAGTCGAATGTAACGAAGGCCTGTTGTACATGGATCCCAGGAAGGCTGTATACCTTGTTGACGAAAACACGATTGGTGTTTGTGCTATTCTTGGTTCAACAGTAAGTTTCGTCACGGCAATGTGGAGGAAGAAGGGGACTAACAGACCCTTCGGAAACACGGTCAGTACACTGGCCACTATGAAGATGTCAAGACCCTGAATGAACTCCTGGACGCCAAATGCAAGGAAAACGACTGGGATATTGGCATCCACGTAGACGCAGCCAAGTAACTGATTGGCTTGATGCATTTTGTATCACTGCTGCTAAAATCACTTCGGCGACAGTGGTGTTTTCGTCGCGCCTTTTGTAGCTCCTGACCTTGAATGGTAATAAAAGATCCGATTGCGCGTTTTCCGTCGCCAATTGTCTCACAAGATCTTTGCTATACAGGGACTTCCGGCTGAGCCGAGTGTTTTCGATCCATGCATCTGGCCATAAATACTGTATGGTTTGACATACGCAGGTATCGGCTGGGCCATCTGGGCGAAGCCCAAAGTATCTCCCTAGCGAGCTGATTTTCCATATCCACTACCTTGGCAGCGATCAGGTAAACGGTCCAGTCGCCTCAGTGTGTTCCAGTACTGATCCCATTGTTCTTCCTTAGGCCTCGTTCTGGCTCAATTTTAGCAAGGGCGCAGCCCACGTCATCATCGCACAATACTACGTCTTGATCCGATTAAGCTTGGAAAAGATCATGAAGAACATGACCGCGACGGCAGACTATCTCGCACAGCGGCTTGAAGCAACAGGCCAGTTCACGATCCTTCGTCAAGGTCAATGTCTGGGCTTAGTACCTCTCGTTGCTTTCCGCTTAAACGCTCCTCATCACTACAACGAATTCGATATCGCCGCACCCGTCTGCGTGAACGCGGTTGGATTGTCTCGGCTTATACCATGGCTCCCAAGCTGCAGAACATGAGACTGCTCCGCGTCGTTGTTCGTGAAGACTTTTCACTGTCGCGATGTGAGCTCCTGGTTCGTGATATTGCTGCCGCCCTCAAAGCGCTTGATGCGGAGCACCACCGGTAACGTAAAATTTTCCAAGAACTATCCATCAAAGAAGCCTTTGCCGGACGAAGAGAAGCCCAAGCATCCGCTAGCAGTATCGTAGACGGAAATCTGTATTAGAAGACAGAGCTTTCATTGAGGGCTACATAATCTCTGCTGCGGCGTATGCCTCTGGCCATCGATCACTATGTGGGATATAGACATATGCTCTGAGTTTTTACAGTGCTTGAAATTAAGCGAGGCGAACGGACGGGATAATACACGACTCCCACTTCTATTTTGCGTTGTTTACTAAGCTACTCTTGCGCATGAAACGCGTTCCGTACCTTGTGTATCTCCGTTGCACACATCAATTTCCGTACGCACATCAATCCCACTCATGTCACGAGACCCGATGGGCGATGAAGCGGGAGAAGCCGGGGAGACGTACACGTAATCGACTCGCGAATGAACTTGCATTTGACAATTGTGGATGAGTATTTTTGCACCGACGGATGAATACGCGTTTGGGGTCGTGCTCGGCATGAAAACGGGCTGCATATTTGGCGACTCGATCATAGATTCCGCTTAACGATTCTTCGCTCAATGTTTGCTTGCCGCATTTATCTGGCAAGAAGTCGCGAAACGCTTCAATTAAAAACGCCAAAATGTCCCTGTCATCGTCTGCAAACAGCGCCAGCTACAAGTAGCACCTCGCCTATTGCAACAACCGGCCTTTTGCAACCGAATTTCAGTAATCGCTGAAAATATATAAAGCCATTGCAACTTCCCGGCCTCCGCAATTTGCGACACCATTAGATCCATGTTGCAGTAGCCACGTATTCAATTTCAGATGTGCACACACCATAGTTATCGTTCTACTACTTTCATGCTGGCCAAAGACAACGACAGTCCTTATCCAGCATACCTAATGAGCAAACGGAGTACCGCCCAATTTTGCTTCTGTCTAGTCTTTCACCGACCTGAACAGCGTCAGTTTGGAGCTGGCCCTTCTTTAACGACGTAAATACCACGGAAGCGTAAGTAGCCTTCGTCAGGGCAGTACCACTTTCAGTTATGGAACTCTAATCAAGCAACTAGATGACACACACAGATACATCCAGTAGTCAGCTCATTCTGTTGGAAGGCAATCCAACCATCCTGATGGACAGCAGGACCAAGGTGGTGTATGAGCGAGCGCGACGTTGCACAGACAGCAAGTCATCGTTTGCGGAAATGGTGTACAATGACAAGCAGCCCTTTTCAACGTCTGCTATCCCTGTTTCAAAAACGACAAGGTAATGTAATGCCGCGATAAATCGCAAAAGCAGCATCTGATATTTCTTCCTTTTTTAGGCTTGCATTCGAGCAACAGGAGATATCGGTGTACACTGCGAGACGTGCGCGCTCCAAGATAGAGCCTGTTACCTCAGCGTAGACGAGAGGCCGCGGGGGGAATTGAATAAGCCCCTGACTGGCTCTGCCTGCTAGCAAGCAAGCGCCTACCCTCGTCGGCGATCTTCATCTGCCAGATCATATCGTGCAGCAGATCGTGGCAGAGCGAGAGCATTTATCCGTGATCACCACCAGGAAAAGGCCGAGTTCTGGGCCACGACATATTACGCGATGGACTTTATCAGTGGAGGCAGATTTGGTCCTAATCATCCCCTAGTCAAACTACCGGCATTTCGAAACTTGATGTTAGCTCGGATTAAAGGACTGAAATAAAGTTTCGCGGTGTAGGTTCCGCGCAGTCTTCACGAATCTGTGAAGCATTTGTATAAATTGATTTGTTGGTTGTGAAGGCAGATGAGATAACAGAGAGTAGGACTCTGTGGTCTATTGATTAAATAGCAATTCAATCGTTTAACCTTTGGCATGGATGACAATTGCTCCATATCTCTCTTGCTTCAACACAGCAATTCCATGAAAAATCATATTTTCACCCTCTTTGGCGATTAAACATCTTTAATTCTTTCGAGTTGCTTTTGATCAAAGATATAGTCAACTATGGCATATGAAAAGGAATGGCTCTGTGCTTAAAACGGACGGTGCATGGAAGTCGTCAACATCGCTGTGAGTGACACCTACGTTCTTCCGCCAAAAGAATGAGGTCTTGCAGTGACTTTCAGGCTGACTAACCAATCCAACTGCTCGATGGAACTGAGGACATCGATGGCGACAACCTCCGTCATCGTGTAGACTCCATCACACCATAGCTCAACAGTCGAGTAACCCAAATGTTCAACCAATAAACAGTATCTTAGCGCAAACGTGGCTTTCATCTGACGCAAAAGACCATCTCGAGAAGAAGCGCAAACATCTTTCTTTAAAGAGAGTATGAGTGGTGGAATGCTTGTTCAACGACCGTAAATATCGCGCCGTGCCTCGGGCACTGTCAGTTGGTACAGTGGATCCCCGCTTTTGTACGGAGGCGGTATTTCGTGGATCTTCCAGAAAAAAAAGTGAGGACATTACACAATGTGTCTACTAGAAGCTTTTCTAACCTCCTCGAAGGCACCGCCTTCAAGTAGCCGTTCATATGGAATTAAAGCAGAAGCTTCGAGATATTTCCTGGATATTAAGCCATCTAGTCGTGCTTATTGTTGAACACAGATAGACGTTCAGACATTCGACGGCTTTCACGGTATTCTTATGAATAAAGCTCTAGCTTTGCCCATCTTAAACACAATCTTCATTCTTAAGCAGCCCCTTTTTTTTCGGGGCCTTTTTCTGGCAGGAAAACTGAAAACAGCGAGGATCGGGAAAATTTTATACGTGCTGAGAGGGCGGAAAAAAAGCGGGCAGGACCCACTGTATTCAAACAAGCCGTGGTAAACCAAACGAAGACGGTTGCTAATAGCGATTCATCATACACATAAAAGAATACCCGAGAGGCGGGCTAGACTCTCGATGTCTCAGATTAATAAGACATACAACACCTGACATTCGGCATCAACCTGGTATTGGTGTAAAAGTTTTCGCCATCTGAGACATGCAGCTCTTATAGATAGTTTCGTAGTAACAGTGAGATAGAGTATCTGGTTCTTTTCAAAAGGTAACCACCATTCTCACAGACCTAGTTGTTTTCCTTATTGTTGTCAACATCCAAAAAGATCACACAAGCGGTAAATGGGTCTTCCTGAGAAAGAGCATCAGTTCAGTTATGGGTTGGAACCACGCAGTCAGATGACACGATCAGAGCCATCAGACGATCAGAATGATGCGATTAGCCATTTCAAGGTTGCGGGCAAAAAAGTGCGCCGTTTCACAAACAGCAGAGCATATCGTACGGAAATGAGTTACCACGACCAGCAGCCTTCCAACGTGTGCTATTCCTGTTTTAGATATGATATGGTAATGCTGCTTGCTGCCGTGATAAATAGCCTCTGATGTTTCTTCAGGTTTGCATCCGAACAACAAGTGATATAGAGAAACGCTGCGGAACGTGTGCGTTCTATAATAGGGAGTGTTACGTTCGCGTAGACGAGGTCCCAGCGCACAAGCTCCGTTGCCCTGCTCGCAAGGAGAAGCCTACTGTTGTCGACGAGCTTCATGTGCCAGAGAATGTCATCCAGCAGATTGAGACAGAGAGAGCGTTTGTCCGTGATCATCACTGGGAGAAAATCGAGTTCTGGGCATCAACATATAATGCGTTGGACTTAATCGTCCTAAGTAAAGTTGCCGCAAAAGTAAGGTGTCATTGAGACGATGAGAGCTGTTGAACATTTGGAAACTTGCGCAACATGTTATTAACTCGGATTGATAGCGGCATTCTGCGAAACCTATTCAGGAAGATAGAAGAACTCGTATTAAAGTAGACAGTTCTGTTACTGGCGGAAAAACGAAACATTATCACTACCAACTTCCTTAGCATGGTACTCTTGTAAGCAAAAATGAAAGATGTGTATCATAAAGCACCTTATGTGTGGCGACAGTATGCTTCCTGGCTGTATCAGGCCTTATCTTCATAAATAACACCCTTTTGCCCGAATCTTCTACTGTTTATTGGTTAGACTTTTGCGCTAAAATGAGACCCGTATTACGGCTAGCAGTACGTTGAACGAAGAATTACCTTCTGCTGCTTTTGGTCAAAGTAAAATATACCTTGAGCAGCATATCGACCTCTTCGTTTGCTCTCAATTGCAAAAGTAACATGTTACTTACCCAGAGGTTTGTGGCGGGGACCTGTTACCGGTGGGGAAAGAAATTTCAGTATGGGTTTGGTGGCTATAAAAGTGGATGGAAGGCGTCGCCTCACGAAACACCCACTATCCAAAAATAAAGAGGGAAAAATCTTTCACTATGAGAGTTTCAAGCGGCAGAACATTGAAGCAATCAGGAAAAGAATAACCTTGACGTTGGAGACACGGAACTTACTGTCTGTACTGAAATCGATAAGAAATCTTGGTGTCGAAGTCACCATTCATCTCTTGCCATAATCCTGCGGATAGGGAGAGTGTGGCTAAAATAAGCGACCTGATCGGCAGCCTTACCTCCGTCACACTCAATCCAGGGGGGTTGACAAACGCTCAGTCTTTGTCGGGCATGCTTGTAAAGTTACGTTTGCGTTAAGAAAGAATCAGTTTATGCGCTATCGAATTTCGTAAAGAGAAAAGCCAACTTATAGTTGCTGCGCTGACTCTATTTCCTGGCCTAAAGAGTATGATACGAATTGTGTTCTGTCCAAACAGGGACGCAGTGATGAAAATGTCGAAATCAGCAAGCACAGGCCTCCCATTGAACGAACATTTTATTCGAAGGTCAGAGTGTTTACTAGCCTATTATTCTTACCAGCTCTGGCTGCTTTACTGCTGTACAAAGGCACGAAATTGCTACTTGTTGAACTTTGATTTTTATACCCCCTTTTGACAGTGACTGCGAGTTTTTGGTTCCGACGATGATCCACTTCCCAGATCATGACGAGCGCCACAAGTCGAATCATAATAATCAGGGCTTATGTAGGGAGAGTGGTGTTACTTGTTGGAGCAAAAGGCATGAATATTCTTAAGGCTGCCGTGCCAGATACATGTATGTAAGAAAGGACTTTCCTCCACTCAGTAAGCTTCCTTTTTTCCCAAATTCCAGCTGTGTATGTTTGCACCAGAAAACTGACAATAACGCCTCTGTTTTTAATTATTTAGAGGTCTGACAAAAAAGATGCACTCCACAATTTGATGTCAAGAAGCGGAGACCAACGGAGTGCATCTTTTCTGCCAGAGCTATAACGGATAAGCAACCCAATAATGATTGCTGACTTGCTCAAATTGAAGGGAAGCCAATTATATTACAGTGAATAACGTGCCGATTCAGTTCCCTCAACGGGCCATTTCTTTTCAACACGATGTGTCTTCAAGCGAAAATGCCCGCAGGAGACACTTTATCAAAACAAGTAGACTACCATTATCGTCTGAGATCGAGAGTATAGGATCCGATCCATTATCATTTGAGCATGAGCGTGCACCTGCAGTGCCCGATCTATTATTATTGGAGGCAACCCTAACCAACCCAGTATCACCATCAAGAAGTTTATGGAAATCGCCCATCAACCGAGCCTCGTGGACGCTGACTTTTAGTTTTATAAAGATGCCATTCGACAGACACATAAGAAAGAAACTTATAGAGGAAGCTCTAAGAGAGAAATAAGCAATTGAAGCCAGTGCTGGCTTGTCGTGATACGATGGACGAATAAGAACTGCAACACACGTCCAACTTTCGGATCCCCTCAAACATGAGCTTCGTGGATCACGTTGAGGTATTGCAGATCGTTGACTTTGTAGGCCCCTGAATCGGATCGTTTGTCCACACAGTACAAGCTGTGCTGCAACGCAATTGAAGCGAACCCAAAGACAGGTCTTGCGCGAAATTTTATAGCGCAAAAAATGATCTTTTTGACGCAATAATTGACAAGATCTCCAACGCAAAAAGTCAGGAAACATCCAGCACACGTGTGCTATATTCTGTAATGGTACCTCTGGTACTCTTCTTAGTCATATCACAAAGGGATATCTGCCGATTCATGCTTTGGTCTCCAAATGGTCTCTGTTTTTTAGGGGTAATCGCTGCTTGCAGATTCCTCAATCACCACTTTGTTACGCTGACAGACAGATGCACACTCGATGTCAGTGTTGGATCATGTCGGAAAATCATTTAAGCGGTTGAGGCGCCGGACTTCGCTGCACTGGTTTCTTGCAAGTTATGCAAACGGCTACACTTTATGGGTTCTAGTCATTCCAAGAACAAAATTACATCTCAGGACAAGGCTATCCTGGATCTTAAACTGCAAAGGGATAAACTAAAGCAATATCAAAAAAGCGTCTGTTCGCTTCATTGATGCCATCAAGGCAGCATTGGTTGGTTTTTTTGCTGAAATGTTGGATTAGGTTAATGTTGTACTGGAGAAGGAGGTTCAGGCTGCAAGGAAGGCATTGAGCCAGGGAGACAAGAAGCGCGCCTTATTAGCGCTACGGAAGAAAAAGTATCAGGAGCAACTTTTGGAAAAGACAGAGCAGCAACTACTCAACCTCGAAGAACTTGTAAGACCGAAGACGTTCAAAAGAGAAGGAGGACAACGGAACTTGACCGCAGATGTATAGACGCAATCCATCGAATATGCTTTGGTCGAGATACAAGTCCTGGAGGGGCTCAAGACTGGCAACGCTGTGCTAAAGGAAATCCACAAGGAGATGTCGTTAGAGGACGTTGAGCGTCTGATGGAAGATACAGCAGAGGCTATTGCATATCAAAATGTAAAAAAAGAGGCGCGCGTTTTCCGTTATCGATTTCGTATAACTTACAAACATGCTAGGAAATCGACGAGTTGCTGAGCGGCAAGATATCGAGCGAAGACGAAGAGGAAATTCTTCGCGAACTTGAGAGCTTACAACAACAAGAGGTATGTTGCCTTGATCTGTTTCCTTGTTATGGATCGCGAGATGTTTATGAGACGATCTTTTTGTGTATACATAGATTGAAGTAGAATTACCAAAGGTACCTAGCAAGCCGCTGCCAGGGACCGAACAAATACGACTGCCTGAGGTCCCGACGCACGATCCAGCTGCGGCGATATCAACATCATCCAGTGGTAAGCTTGAGTTGTCTACTAAATGGGAGTCTGGGTATTCTAAATATGGGGCACGTGGATGAATGCAGCAAAAGAGAACGTCAAGGAGGAAAAAGCTGGTAAAGAAGCATTGCTGGCAACATGAGTCAGCCGGGTGTGTCCGGCTATATACCAGCGATAGAAGTTATGGATTCATTCGATGCAAGGATTGTTATCTGGGTTTTTTATACGCAATATATACCGAATACCGTCAGCTGTAATGCATACTAGTAATATATAGTAAGAGTAGAGCAAAGGACAATGATCGAGAAGGAGGTTGATTTAATAAGTGGGAAGTGTCGAAAGACGGTGATGACACTGGTAGAAGACTTTTTACGATATGAACGGTATCTCAATAGGTGAAGCTCCTAAGAAGCCTCCATTCCGAGAGTGAATGAACGCCGAACGTAGTGAAGAGGGAGCAGTTTGCGTCAAATCCCTCGCTTGACTCTCAATGACCATTCCGATACTTCAAATGGATGCAGTTACTGTGACAGTTACTGCTCTGCTGTCTTGACGTTAAGCCCATATGGAAAGGAAATTATGAACGTAATTATGATCATATTCTGTACCATACTTGCGCGGATATAGTTGACGTGAGCCAACTGCGATCTCATCAATTATATTATCTAAGCTTTAATGAAACACCTGGAAGACGGGAGTCCGATGATCCGGTTCTGTAACACAGAGATTCAGGCACAATTTGCGTGACTTTATGTGTCGCGAGGCACAAGGCACAGACACAGAGGGGGACGCACACACACACGCAGAAAAAAGTTTGAGAGGTTGCAACCTTCTTTTTTTTTCTCTCTGCCGCTAGTCATTGACATCTCCCCAAATTCTGTTTGTTATAACTTTCGACAGACAACAACAAGGACGAGAATAGAAAGGAAATGGCAGCGTCCACATTGGGTCGACATTTAGCTTTCCATGCGGCCGATGCCTGTCCACGAGATGCACCTACGAGAATAAATGGCGTGACCCATCACGAGAAAAACAAAACGATGACGACAATGACACAGTACGCGGGCTGCCCTACCATCAGCGCCATGTCGTCTCCGCAATCTGAAGTCGACGATGAGGTTCCTACCACCGCGAGTTCAAATACAGAGACATTATCTGCCGACGAATCGTGCGCATCCTTTTGTACGACTCGCCCTTCTGAACCCATTGATAAAGCTGTTCCTTTCGGCAAGAGCGGAATTGAAGAAAATTTGGCTCAACAACCTCCATTATCACTTGAGCGAGTATACGAAGACCATCTTAGCGTCGAGATGCTGACACTCTATGAGGCAAGGATATCCTGATCGACCTATCTTATATATCACGCCCAAAAACTGATGTATCAATGCAGGAGCTGCTTCCGACGCGTGCAAGTTATGATCGACGGATGGGATTAGTGCAGAAGATCGAAAAGATTTTGAACGCAGAGTGGCCATCTCACAATATACGTGTCCATCTTTTCGGGTATGACACATGCCTTTAAGAAAACCGAGGCAACCCAAAAAATGTTTGACTCACGTGGTTAATAATTATGCGAATAGGTCCTCAGTTAATGATCTTGGAAGCAGCGAATCAGATGTGGATCTATGTATCACGACGTCATGGAACGGTTTGCGCAACGTGCGCGTGCTGGCAAAATTATTCCGTAAATGCAAGTAACCTAGAGGAACATTTATGGTTTATAGTTTAACCTAATTCTTTTCTTTTCTATTGCTTTCAGGCGGTATGCAAAACGTTGTGTGCATCCCAAGAGCAAAAGTTCCTATTGTTCGATTATTCGATCCCGAGTCGTACGTGCGCATTCTTAAGGGTTTCAATCGTGAGACCCAACCTCCAGCAAAACGCTGACTCACATCGCTTTTCAGACAGCTCGCGTGCGATATCAATGTGAACAACACTCTTGCTCTTCAGAATACGGAGATGATCAAAACCTACGTTGCGCTTGATCCTCGGGTCAGGCCACTGGCGATGGTCATCAAACACTGGACAAGACAACGTAAGATTAAAGACGCAGGTAAGATGCGGTTGATCAATTCGTATAACACACACATATATATGTAAACTTTACCATTTTGCCTGATAGCTAACGGGGGAACACTATCGACGTACACGTGGGCATGTATCATTATCAACTTCCTGCAAATGCGGGAGCCGCCTATTCTTCCTGTACTGCATCAACTCACGAGCAACAAGAGCGACAACGACTTCTGTACAGACATCGATTCTCTGCGCGGCTTTGGAAGGGCAAACCAAGAAAGCTTAGGCGGGCTGCTATTTGCATTCTTTCGCAGATACGCGTATGAGTTTGATTACGAAGAGCAAGTCGTTTCGGTGCGCCACGGACGATATCTTAACAAATTAGAGAAGGGATGGCATATCGGTCGCAACAAACAGAGTTTCTGTGTTGAGGAGCCATTCAATGTTTCCCGCAATCTCGGTAACTCTGCTGATTCATATTCAGTGAACGGCCTTTTACTGGAATTTCGGCGAGCATTTCATCTATTAGCGAACCATGCGTCCTTGGACGTTGTCTGCTCTTTATACGAAAACCCAATACCTGCAGAATTACCACCACCAAAGAGTCCAGCACTCATAACGAGCTCTTCTGCTTCACCGCCTTTGCCGCCACCGCCACCACCAATGGAGAGTCGTGAAAGTAGTATTGGCGGTGGTATCGGCCCATCTATGATTCTTCCTGTCCACCCCTATGCAGTCGACTACTCAAACGACAGCAACAAGAAGCGAGCTGATGATGGCTTTCTCCACCCGTCCTTTCCGTTTGTCAGTTTACCTCCCTCGTCTTCACCCTACGAATGGCGATATACCGAACCTGCAAATCGGCCCCGGTTCAATTCTGTCATTCAGTATGCACCAGCACCAGCACTTGCACCTTTCCGCGTGCGCCATAGCAGTCATCCCTTGCCTTGCTACCCTACTACTAACAATTCTGGAAGTAATAACAGTGTTGTCGCTGCTGCTCCCTCTCCACCACCTCCTCCGCCCATTCCTATCACCATAGCTCTTCCACCACATTCATCTTCTGCGCGTCAACCAAACGTAAGGTCGCCTGAGAATAACGGTCGTACCATGGATAGCATTTTCGCTAGGTACCATGACCAAAGGCCCTTGCTGACAGGTTCTGGCAGCTCGGTGCGTCATCAATCTGTCGATGATTTGTACAGGCGTCGAAGAAGCAGTGCAAGCCAACCGCTGAATGGCAATGGTATTCGGAGATCAAGCACACGGCGTCGGTCGAGTGTCATGAACAGTGAGTGGCCATCGATATCACCCTCCTCGTCTGCTGTCAGACCAGTCGCTGTCCAACCAAACGGGCGTCGACGGTGGTCTACAGTGAAAAAACCACCCGAGCCTGATCCGTCGAGCACGGCGGCAGTACGACTAGCATCAAGGCGGACAATGGCGGACGTTGTGAAACAGAACCAGCGAGATAATATCTATTCCATAGCGACGATGTCCACTGCCACTAACTCGCCTCAACCGCCTTCATCTCGCGGTCAGCGTCAATATACATCTTCTCACCATCAAAGCTCTCAACAGCAGCAGCAGCAGCAGCAGCGGCATCAATCATTCAAGCCGAAAGGTTCCTGGGGACAACATCCAAAGAAATCCTTCAGCAATAAGCCGCGATGACCCACACGCCATTTCTCGGGACCAAACAAGAGAACCTTTTTCCTTTTATTACATTTACTATATATCTGCACATACATGCTTTCTTTTCTTTTTCAATCAATGCCAAAACGCATATACCGCATTCTCCTGTATGTAATTTTTCATTCCAAACAAAGAAAAACCGGCATTATACATAAACTAATCAGATTTTGTCACGATAACAGCGCAGTGCCTTTTTGCATTTCGTACTCTTTTGGGTATCGAATTTCTGCATAATAAGTGCAAGTGTTTTTCCCAAATCTGATCCATAGCATGTTACATCAAACTGGACTTCAAGAAACGCGCGCATGCTCATCAATTTGACTTTGGAAAACTGAAACGCCATAATACAGCGCGCTCCCGCGTCTGAACCTTGTAATGTCTCGCGCATATTGCGTGCGATCGATAACACCGTTGACTGACTCTTCTTGTTCGTTTTCCAGAGAGCAACAGCTAGCGAATTCCTTGCGGCTAGCCTTTACGAAGGCGAACTTCCTTAGTTTAGCTTGACGAACTTGAATGATCCGACTTACTGCACCGTTTTAATTTCCGCCGACGATTTGGCCTATGCAGTGTCGCAAAATTGGCGGCGATACGCCGATATTCCCATATAAAGATCACCTTCGGTAGAGTGCCCACTGTGAATAGGAGATTGGCGCTGGCACCCGCATAAAATATGACGAGTTTCATGTACGCCCCCAAACGTGATTCGCTTTCTAACGGCTTCGCTGTGCACAGGAACAGGCGCCGACCGCATGCGGCGAAACCGGCTACTGCATGCATTCGGATCTTCCGTTGAGTTGAGTACCATATTGTTTTCGACCGCCCTTCGTATAAAAACCGCTGCTTGGGATATAGTTGAGCAAAATAGCCTTTTCTTCCTCAAGCTGCGCTTTTCGGTTACTGCTTTCGCTCTTTCCGTTCTCCTTGGCATTGTCAATGGCCTGCCAGCCTACGGCGAAAGCAAGAACAGCCTGCAGGCTCGACAGGACGACCTGGTAATGACTATACTATGACGCTGGAAAAAAAAAGAAACTAGGACCAATGTCTGGTGTTTGGATTCCTGTCTAACAGGGTATCTGTCTCCTCGTTTGCTGGCCTGAAAAATCACATTGTCCCCAAGGATTTAAGCCGCAACTTACTGGCTACTGCTGGACTTGCTGCCAGGACCTGCCTCTACAAGCATAACCCGTTTGCTTATAAATACACATAGTTCTGAGAAAACCCTGTTTACAGACACATGATCCTGGCTAATACCTTTCTTTATTCCTAAAGATCTTTGCTGTAAATAAAGCTTGTCTTCTCCCATGTAAGCTTAACGGTGCTTTTGTATCTATCTGAGGACCATCTATATATATATATAACTTGCCGTCCTCCCTAAAGAAGAACACGCACATTTGACTAACCATTAACCGGACCGCAAAAGGCGCGATAACGCGTGTTCTGTTCTAGATATGGTGGACTTTGTCCAAGAGAGTGATTCGATCTGCGCACTGACTTGAAAATGTACCGATACCCGATAAGTTCACGCATATACTGTATGACCTCAGATCCTATCCACAGCATGCCAGTAACCTACTTCCGCGCGGCGTGTCTGTCAGTGATGGCATGGCTGTCGCGTCAAGAATTGCCACCCGCACGTTACTATTTGTTCAAACACACTGACATTGTTCCTTTCGTTCTGTTATCCAAAGCATCTTTGTCCTCCTTGTCACGAACACCATCGGGACCAGAGCAACCAGTATTCAAGTTTCCGTCATGGAATCGTTCATTTTGTATGCACATATCCGCGCGAAAACATTCAATTCGCCTCTACATCAAACTTGACCCTCCGTGTCAGTAACAGCCGTATCGAGCTATGGTGTTACAACGCACTGTATACTATTGCGCGGGACTTGGACACAGTTGCACATGTTGCAGGTACCACAAGATGGCTTTTTGGCGGTTTGTCCGCGGTTAAAGTTGCTTTATGGATTAAGAATTACCACGTTTCGCGTGTAAGAGAAGAGATCCTAAGCAAAAAGGAATGAGGATGGGGTATGAACGGGACTTTGTGATTGTATAACAGAAGAGAGAGAGAGAAAGGGCACTCTCATGGTGATGGGAATGCTCAACCAATAAAAAACGAAAGCCGACGTTATATTCCCCTCGATGAATCGTTCATGAGACTTGTTCGCGAAGAGTAGGTCATATGGTCGATGGCTGACTCTTCTTCGTACACCGTTGGTGCCTCCTTGTGCTTTTTGTGCATTGGCCTAGGCGGTACGGGCAAACCGGTCCGAAGAGGAATATCACTGATGTCGTTATTTGCAGCGTCGTCAAGAAAGCTCGTGCCGAACTGTTGCGAAAGGACAGGCTGAAAGGCTTCCATTTGATGTTGCTGTTTTAAGTCTTCGATCGCTCCATGGCTGAGAGGTGTCTGTGAGTGTTCGTGGCTGTCTGGAGCGCGTGCCGCCGAAGCATAATCGGTTTCGTAGGCGTTGCCGGACGACTTTTCCCCGGAGGACGTCTTACCAAATTTCAAAAGGCTGCCACCATTGGTGTTAGGACTAGAGGGAGGGATCAAGACAGTCAGTTATCAGGGTAGCCGCTGATGATAATATAAAACAGGGCATACTTGAAGATCACGGCGATCTCGACGCAGAAACATGCAGCCTGACCTAGATAGGTCCAAACGGCAGACAATACAATTTGACCCGGTGTGCTCGTCAAAATCCGATGGCGCAATATACCGAAAAGAATGCATTGGACAGCAAAAAGCATCAGACACAGTGCGATCGTGCCCATCACAGCGCGTATCTGTTTGCACGAAATACGTGTTAATTAAGGTATACACATGCAAGAAACCATAGCAAACTCGAAGAGCGAACCTTGAAAATACCGGTTTTGATGGCGTCGTATCGGGGGCCTCCAGGGGCAATCTTGCCCAGATGGCCGTTCAAGATGTGCACAAGTTTTGTACCCGAAAATAAGACGGCCACAGTAAGATTGCAGCAGTGGACAAACCAAAGAACGTAGTGGGTCCGTGCAAGAGCGTCTGCCACGTACTGGTTATGATACGACATAGCGCCCGTTGCTAAGGCAATAGGAATATTGACGATAAACGGTGCTAAGAAAATGGTTGAGCCGATGATATCAACCACTAACGGGGAAGGCAGCCATCCGTTGGAAATGGCTTTATGGCTCTATCAGCAAAACTCACACGTTAGCACGTTGCCGCGTTCCGAAAACTTAGTTTTTTCCCGACATACATCTGCTAATGTCTGTGCAATACCAACAAGATACAAGGCAAACCCTCCGTACCCAAACGGCCAGGAAAATTCAAACATAACTAAAGGGAGTGGTACAAAGGTGAGATATCTTGTATCTTCAACACGTCGATCTTTTTTACATTTACATTCTCTGGCTATGTTGTTGTTCGCTGCCACGCCTGCGACGAGGAACGCCGAAGTGAGGAGACGCACTGCAGTGAATAGCTAATCTGTCATCCAACCTGCAAGTGCACGCCTAGTGTAACTTACAAAAGTTGAAAATCGTAAGTTGCAAGAGCATGCAGTCGATTGGTTTTGGTCGCAAGCAACCCTTTGATGAATTCAGTTCAAAGAATCGATGCCCTTTGATAATCACACGATCGAACAAAATGATTGCTCCTATCAACGTATCGTTCGTCTCAGTTAAACTCGCCAAAGGTGTCGTAGCATGTTCGTACCCGTGAGCGTCACTAGAGCCGAGAACGCAACGTTGACGACATTAATTATGTACAGAGCATGCTCTTCTTCGCAGTCGTATATTTTGATTCTCCAATCGCAGTGGCATTTGCCGTCGACACATATGTAATTATATTGAAAGGATTCATCCATTAAGTAGAAAGGGGGATATACGAAATACAAGGGAAAGGAAAAAGTGACAGAAGGAAGAGAGCAGACTCCCTATTTAAAGAGAGAAAGCAAAAGTCTTGCCGGCCTCTTTCGACATGGTCTTGCACAGAACTGATGTGGGACATGCTCCCTTTTCTCACAGGGAACATGGCTGTGTTTCGTCGGCGCTGTCAAAAGAAGGTTGGATAACGGACGGGGTGCACATCGATCTATCTACATTGGTGTTCGCTAAAAAAGTTTATGGTATGCCTGCTGCATTTCCTTCTCCATGTCGAGAACACTGGCTATGAACACAAATAAATGTCCTTGTCCTTTCCGTGAGTCTACATAACCATTCTATAGGTACGGATTCACGTCAGTTGTGTCCGGTGGCCACAGAACAGGCAATTGCGTTGCATTTGGCCACATGTTTACAACTTGATCCGCTTTCTCTCTCTATCTCTCTCTCATTGACGAGAATCTCCGCCAGGTATTGCATGGGTTACCAAGAACTTCAACGTTGCTCTCAAGCACGTTGCCAGAAGGAACAATATACCCGATTTGGTAGCGCTCACCAAAGATCTGTTCTTTGCGAACTTGATCCTTTACTCAACACGCAGTCATGCAAAAAAGCAATAACCAGGACCATATCCCGTGGAATGAAGAAGCGGTCCTGGCGAAAAACATGTCGCAGCTGGACATCGATCTGCTTGCGGCAACCCAAATTTTCAGTTTCAGATTGCACAAGAGACATGTCTCTTCTGGACGTTTGCTTGAGAGCTCCTATAGTGAAGAGTCCAGAGCGCCCCTCCCCCCTTCTTTCTCCGTGCCGGCAGAAACGTGGAAGTTCTTTTATTCTCGAAAGAAAATTTGGCGGCAAAGGTATGGGGTGGGGGACCTAGATAACAAAATGGAAGCGTAAAAAATAGGATGCTGGCCGTGTTGAAGCTATATTAAGACACGCCAAGATATTGGATGGTCCCTTTTAAAAATTGCGCTCATGGAAAAATAGTTCAGCGCCTCTGACAAACACCTTTGCTCTGGATCTCAATTTCTTTTCGCCCGTTAGTCTGGAATGTCAGCAGCTTTCTTCGCGGGATGCACCAAAAAGGCTAAGACAGAAGTCGTGCAAGTTGTCTGTCCGGTTAGCAGCAGCGGCGGACCATCGCCTTGGACCATCGCCTTGGACCATGCTCTTGGCTTCTGCTACGATACTTGTTTGGTCCTGCATGTCTGAACAACAGGTCATTTTCTGTATTTTGAAAAGGCAGAACCTTTGTTGACAAGAGAATGTCGCATCTTGTATGATACAGCTGTAGGACTCCATGGCGCAGCCGCGGGACGAAAGCTCATGAGTGGGACAA
This sequence comes from Thermomucor indicae-seudaticae, assembly GCA_000787465.1. Lineage (NCBI taxonomy): Eukaryota > Fungi > Mucoromycota > Mucoromycetes > Mucorales > Lichtheimiaceae > Thermomucor > Thermomucor indicae-seudaticae. The sequence goes on from JSYX01000077.1 coordinate 26,005, forward strand.
CACTGGTGAAACGAGCCTTTGACGTGTTTACCGTTCCGAAAGAAGACATTGACTTGAGTGATACGTATAGTTTGAACTCATTCACTAATATCGTTAACCTGACGGTGCTGGCGCTGTCTGTATGGCTTGAGTAATCACTCATCGGCCCGCAAAAGGCGCGAAACACCTTTTACGCGTGTACTCTCCTCGAGCGCGCACCTTCTTCGTTTCATATTTAGTGAAGTTTGTCCAGGAGAGCGTCCCATCTCGCAATGAGAACGGTCTCTGCGCAAAAACTTGAAAGTGGCTATAATAGCCCATAGGTTCATGCGTGACCTCGAATCCTGTCCACAGCATGCGGAATCAATTTCGAGCACAGATGGCATGGCTGTCGCGTCAAAGACTGCCACGCGAAGGTTCTATTTGTTTCTGAAACCACTTGCTTTGAAAGACCCGTTGCTTCTTAAAAGTTATTAATAGGTAATGTTGTAGATTTTCTAGTACTCTCGCTGCATAATATGCAGCAACGTTTCAACAAAACGAGAGCAGGCAAAGCCACACACGGAGGACGGCCATCAAAGAGACGTCGACGACAACCACGCAACAAGAATTAACTGAAAACATGCAGTGCGAAAAAAGGGCGTCCTGGAAATCAACAATGCGGTATTTCGAAAAGTCGACAGGATATGTATTGAGATGATTGTCCCGTGGCCAGAATTGAAGCTCGTCTACGCCTGGGCGGCAGAAGAACGCAAGATCGTTTAAACAGACGTTGTTGTATCCAAGCGTACTTTAGCAACAAGTACAATGGATATAGGCTTGTACTTTGGTCTCAGTAGCGCACGTGTTGCATGTTTCTGGTGGAGTGGACCCCCCTCATTTGGATACGGAGCATTGGATACCTCTGTTACCATTGTGAATCACTTGAGACAAGCTGAGAACATAGAAAGTTATAAATAGGGTGTACGTAGGATTGGACATAATAAAGGTCTCACAGATTCCTGGTTCCTTCATTTTGTGATATTTCAGCATCTAAACAAAAGCGAGCCATACAAAGACGGGATAGTTATCTAGCCGTGGATTCCGTCCGTTCTTCAGAAGAGTGCCCGCTCAAGGACAGCATGGCACATTGTCGCAAGTGGGATGTATCGTCTTTTGGTTGTCAAAATGAAATCGATCGTCTATCTGTCGTCAAAGTGAATTTGTCGTCTATCTGTTGTCAACGTCGATCAGTTCATTGTTTACTTGCAATGTTCTTTGTCATGGGCCCGATACTGCGTGGATATTGTATGCATCCAGTACGTGACCATCATGGGTCTCTCCGGAAACAATGAACCGTTTTGTATATAAAAACTGCGCGGTTATGTTATTGTTAAAGTCGTCAAATTCATACATATTCCTTCTGCCTCAACATGCGCTTTTTGATTGCTGCCCTCGTTCTTTGTATTGCTCTGGGTGTCAATGGCTTGCCAGTTCACGAAAACAAGAATGGCCTGAAGATTTTCCTGGACGGCTCGGTATGTAAATAATAATAACCATAGTTTGGCCCAAGAAGCTCCGTAGGTAGGACTAACGTCCTTCTGTTTGCCATGTTCCGACTATAGGGTTACTGTGTTCTTCCAGTCGGATGTCCGCAAAGCGTACAATGCGAGACAGGACTTGGCGCGGTGCAGAGGAACGGCTGTTGGCTCTGCTGCACTGACCACTTTCGTCATCAAAAAGCATAAGGATGCTCATCAACAGTCATGCTGTTTCCCTGATATAAAAAACGTCTTGTATACAGCACGTGATCCTGGAATAAGATTCCATTACATGCACTTGGCACAACCTTTGCTGGATAATATGTATTTGTCTTTTAAAGAATAAAGCTGGTCTTGTTTTACGCAAGGCCTAATGTTGTTTTTGCATCTACCAGAGAAAGAAGCATCCCTTTTACTGCATGTTCCCACTCATCGTTGTACTTTATCTGCGCAGAAAACGCGATATATTGACAGACTCTATGACAGAAAAATGCGATGGTTATATCAAGTGTACATACGTCTGGAAAAAAACAAATCGGTTATTCACAGGTCGATGGGTATATGAAACATATCGATTTATCAAATAGCTACATGCAACGTATTCTCATGAATTTCAAGGTGTTGTGTCCCAGCGGCAACACGGCGGCTAAACTTCAGAGCTCCAGGACGATCGATTTGTTGGATCTTGGTGTTGGTCGTCAACAGGTGAATGAATCCGTGAGTTTGATAATACGAGGCGGTGTTAACTCCTTGTCAACTTGTTACAATTGCGTGCTAGCTCAACCAATAGGCTATGGCGTGCTCAGGCTAGCTTGCTTGATCGCTCTTTTTCTTCAGAAGATTATTTACATGAACCTCGGTTTGCTTCCTTGAGCTGTGGTAAAAAAGATGGGGAGCAGCGGACAACCATATGTGGATGACGGGTATACGAGCTTTTCATGCTCGATGCATATAATGGGGACCCAATGTTTGGTCGTGTTTTAACGTCCTCCTGAATCCAATAATACTATTTATTCTGCGGATCGACGTTCATGTGACCATCATGCATGTCGCTTTGCCGTATATAAAAGCTGCTGCTTTGGTTATGGACTAACCAAACTCCACTTCTCAAGATGCGCTTTTCGATTGCTGCTGCTGCTGCTTTCACTCTTTGCGTTGCTCTGGGTGTGAATGGCTTGCCAGCCTACGATGAAAGCCGGAATAACCTGCAGGCTCGGCAGGGCCGCCCGGTAATTCTCATATATCTACCTAACCGCGCCGACACGCCCGGGAAACTAAATGATGCCCTTTTTGTCCACAGGGTGTCTGTTGGCTCGTTTGCTTCCCCGAACAACTAAATTGTCCCACAGGATTTCACGCGGAAAAACAAGGAGATTGTTGGACCTGCTGCTTCACCGTCTGACTAGGATAACAACGCTTTTTAACAATAGTCCATATATTACTATGTTTTAAACGAAAAGCCTGTTTTACGAATATGTGATCCTGAAATAAGACTGCGGATATAACCCTGTTGTGTGCTAAACTTAAAGGCGCCTTTGCATGTAATTCGGCAGCAATCTAGTTTCCATATAGGTGATTAGGCTAGTCTCTCCTGAACCGGCGTCTATCTATAGAGTAATACTGATGGAATACATACAGAACGGCATCGAGGGTTCTTTGACTGTGTAGATGTAAGTGTCAGGGTGCACGCTATGAGTCTAGACGGATGCTGGAGCATCCGATAGCTTGTATCCCTGACTGGCTAGGTGGGTGGTCGAGTTGAGGACCTCGATGATTCCCTGATGCGGCGTCTCTTGTGGAATACGAATACGGGTCACTGCGGTATTACCATGATTACCGCGGGCGACGTTGTTCAAGAAACAGGACGGATCCACAGTATACCCAGCCTCTTCGATCCACCATTGGGAAAGGGTCTTCAAGGGCCCACCATGTGTTACGACGAGGATATGTTTCTGGCCTTGCGACAGAGCTTCGGATACTATGTCTCGGTAAGCATTGATGACTCGGGTGTTGAAGTCTTGCAGGGACTCTCCACCGCACTGTTGAACAAAGGAGTCATGGTCGAGACCTTGGTTGGCAGACTCGCTTAGGAGATAGGCGATGGGTTTCCCTGTCAGGCTACCAAAGGCGCGTTCGCGTAGATCGGTGCGACAAGACATTGGTATATTCGGGTGGAACTCTAGAATTGCGTCTGCCGTCTTGATCGGCTCAACAAAGGTTTCTTTCCCATTGTTGGCAAGCCTCTTCCCCCCACTTACCTGCTTGCACCGCTGCAAGTCGCTACAATAGACGCCGTCAAAGTCTTCGTCTGCAAGTCTTTTGGCAACCAGCGAAGCCTGTTTTATGCCTGTCGCGTTCAGCACAGTCTCTAAGAGAAGGAAGGCTCGCGATCAATCTCGCAGTTCCTGTTTTTTTTCCATTTAGACGACGATTATTACCCGATTGTCCTTGCAACCATCGCTCAACATTGGCGTCGGTATTGCCATGTCGAACCAGAGTAATGGTTAGCGGCATGTGGGGCGAAATTCTTGTCCGTCACAAATACAGTAAAGGTTCTGCGTACGACCTCAATTTGTCCTCCAGCTTAGACAGACAAAAAGTACACAGTAAGCTATGTTGTGGTTATTACTTCGAAAGTCTGCTGCGAGCAAGTGAAATAAAGGTCTTTTGGTCAAAACATGTTGCCAGTACGTTATGTTCAATACGCGTGGACAATCCGAGGGCCGTCGAAGGGCAGACCACGTTATAGGAAACCAAGGCAATTATCACGTATTTTCGGCATCCATGGCAACAGGGACAGCTTAGAGTGCGGTAAAACAAGCAATTCCATCAGCCATGATGCCAAACAAACAACCATATGCTTTTTTACACACTGCTCTTACGCATAATCTATTACGCAACCAGTCGCACGCACAGATGCATACCATAGCTGTATGCAGCGCTTAAGATTTTTATATCATGGTGTAATGTGTTCAAGAAGGGCGCAAAATTTATTGAAAAGGATGTATTTACAAATTAAGGCGTACAGTCTTTTTTGGCTTTTTCACTGTAGCCGTTGGTGTGGGGATGTCGCATTTACATGTATTGGTATCGGTGGTGGAGGTTACCTGGTCAAACTGACAGGCGCAGTACTTTCGGTCGTCATCAAGCATATCATCTACGAGTCGTGTTTCGTCCATGTCGTCGTCAAATCCTTCGTCGTCTCCCTGGATCACCGTGTCGCTGCTGGCGCCATCGTCATCATCTTCTTCCTCTCCGTCGTCATCCTCAGATTCATCATCTTGATTCATCCACTCAACAAACTTGCGTGTCACATCACGAAGTCGAATCGCTACCGTATTTGAGACAAAACCGTCATTGCTTTTTGAATGCCACCAATTGCTCACAGCGTCCGTGTCCACAATGTCGTATTTGTAAAGCATCACCAAGAGCCTGTGGTAATTATCAATGATGGGAGCCATTTCTTTGTTGTCGCGGTCTAACGTGCGTTCGGTTTCGCTCAAAAACTGATATTGATCAATATCGTCTTGCACATGCTGTTCTAGGATTGCTTTCCAGAACTGTAAAAAACCCGTCTGTACACCTGTCGTCATCAGACTCGCAGCGCTTGCAGAATCAACACGTGCTGTGACCATGTCCCGTATCCAGACGATAAATGTGGTGGCCAGGGTGCGGAGAATAACTGGCGGAGACGGATCATACTTGAGAAGCAGATCATCCAGCTCCAAGTTGGCACGTGCACTTGTCAGATTGGACACGATTGCCTGTCGCAAGTAAGACGCCGCAAGTTGTTCGAACCGCTCATCATCGGTCAACCCATCCTCCTCCTCCTCGTCCTCTTCTTCTTCGCTATGATCATTGTCTTCGTGAGAAGACCCTCCTTCTTCTTCCTCGTCGCCCGCAACAGCAGGGGAGCACGGACCACTCGCTTTCGCATCTTCCAGCTGCTGAGTCAGCGTGTCAATTTTGTCGAGTAATTCAGCGATTTCGGATTCTGTTTTTTCGAGATATCGTTGATGGCACTCCTCGATATTCCTGCGGGATTCGCGTTCAATGCGGAGGTCGTTTTTCAGGATATCGACGCTGGAGCGCAAGTAAGCGTTTTCAGCGCGGAGGCGACGCACCTCCCGCAAAAGAACGTGATGTTGTGATTTTTTGCCATGGTGGTTCGTGTTTGACGCATTCCGGACCGGTGACCCGGATCGTGACGAATCATCACAAGTTCCTGAGGACGCAGAAGAATATCCTTCCTCGCTGCTGCTGCTGCTGCTGCTGCTGCTATCATCCTGACGCTGCGGCATTGTCTGGTGATAGTAATGCAGGCGCAGTATATGACACGCCGGGGTGTAGTGCTCGCGGAAGTGAAAGCCAAGGCTGCTGCTTCGTATGATACCGAATTTGGGCGAATAATAGGGCTGGCGAAGATCACGGTGAACGGCGTCGTACGGGTCGGTGAAATGAGGTCGGACAAGGATTGAGCGCATGCTATAAGTGCGGCAGAATGTTTGATGTGGTATCGGCAATGAAGAGGTGTTGCCGTTTTATAGGGTGTGTTGTAACAGAAGACTTGAAACTACTGAACAAATGGAGGAAGATTCTAAAAACTGGTGCCACAGTGTATCAAAGAGTGAAGAAGAGCAGCGAATTTCGATGTGGACCCCTATTTAAAGAGGTCGGCGCTGTTTGAAACATGAGTCATGACGCAGTGACGTAAAGCCTCCAGCGAGATTTTGTGGAGGTGAAACCACACAAACAAAGGCACGCATTGTTATACTGAATCTCGGAGACTTTTGTTTGTGGAGAACAATCTGTTACGACAGTGAGTTCTCTCGGCGATTATCTTCTCAATGAACGAGGAACGATACTTGTGAGCAAGGAAATGCGGTCACCTCAACTGTCTTTCCGAGGAACAATCTCAACTTTTACATTACCCAATTGACGCAATATTACCATCTCGGAAACTTAATATCGTGCACATGCGTTGAACGCAAAGACCCCATAAAATTTGTCAGGAACGTCTCTCTGCTATATTCGAGAGCGTATTGAGGCGTCGTTGCCGTGGCATGCAACATTTTATTTCGTTTCCTTCCCTACTTCAATCATGCAAAGCCACGGCTAAAAAGTAGATGGCTATTGATAATTCTGCCCGCGGATGCTTGTTTAAAAAGTTACCAGAAAGACATACAGCATGGCTTCGTCGAAAAGAGAAGGACAATTACAAAGTTATTGCGACTCTTGAACAATCGTCAAAGTTGGTTCTGTACTCTCTGCCCGGAGAATTCTCCTATCGACCTTTCATTTAGCCATGAATGTAGCACTCATATTGGGAGTTTTCTACAATTTGGACATTAACAACAGCTTTCAAAGGTATTAACAATGTTTGACGTAGATGAATGAATCTATGCTGCATGCCAGTTCCGCGGCTGTGGATCTCGGCTATATCGTGCCATTTGCTGCAAGAGGCAGCATTCTGAACCAATGCTGATGAATAACAGCCATGAGCGAACAACAGACTGCTTTTTGTCTCGAAGCACGTTATTTTGCATTCGTGGCTAGCTTTTTAAGATCGCTGCCGGGAACTTGATCCCTGCCACTGCTGTAAAAGTTGACCATGCATTCGAGCTTCCATTTCCGCCAGATCTCCTCTGACGGGAACCCCATCTTTTGCCATTCCTGCTGGTCTTCTTGTTGTTGTTGGTCTTCTTCGTCTTCCAAGCGTTGCAAGAAGGTGTCACGGTGGTCATTGACGAGCTGAGTAACAAAGTTTGCGGCGTCGGTAGCGATGCGATCGTGTCGTTGCCGCAGTTGTGTCCACTGGTCAAGCCGCTGGCGTATCAGTTGCTCGTCATCCATGTGGCTGCGATCATGCTGAGGCTGGTTACTATTATCTTTCATGAGCTCATGCGCGAGTGCAGCTTGAGTCTCGTGCTCGAGCTTTTCGATATCCGGAATCAGTTTCGTACGAAGCAGGACGCTCAAAATATTGGTTTCGGATTCCGTGGTGGTGGGTATATACGGGTGAAGCATGAGCTTGGGTAATGTAGAGTTGCTGCCGGTCTCCATGCAGCGATAGAAATCTTCAGACAAGGATGCAAATTTTGCTGTCAACATGTTGAACTTGTTGAGTAGATCTGGCCAGGTGAATGGGCATTTTGGTTCTTTCAGATAAGCAATGTGGTTGCCGAATGTATCCTGCAGCGACCCTAGCTTTCCCCGGAGTGCTTCCAATTCTTGTATCGTGTTGGGATCAAGGCTGCTTTGTGCATGTTTGTGGAGATCCATGACGTGGGAATGCGCTGGTTGAGAAAGAAAATTTGGACCGCTCCGTCGCTAAATGACGGATTATTGGACACTGTAGGTCTCTACATGTCTGGTCGCAGGATAAGGGTGTAGATATCGTTTGACGAGTGTGCGTCACTCGATATTTTCTGACGGATTTGATATAAAGGATGTGGCCGTGAATGTCTAATGCCAAGCTTTTTGGCTATTCTGATATGGGTCTAGCGCTCCGCCATCGAGTGAATGATATGTAGATCAGAGCATCGTTTGCGCAATATGAGGGCGTATACCATGATGAGCATGCTCTTAAATTAAGTCCAAAAATATTATTCCAAGAGCATGAAGCAAATGCCACGATTTTATAATGCCTCAAGTGTACGACATGGTTAGCGCGTTAACAGGTCGCAGTATACCCATTAGGGGGGTTCAGAAATAAATTTTAACTGGTTAGTTTTCTTGGTTAGAAAGCGAGGCAAATCTAACGTTGCATGAGGTGCACGAACTGTTGTGCACGGAAGATTTGTCGCTTAGACGTCGCCATTGCTACGATGAAAGGAATCAGGTGTGTGCACGACGCGTGAAGGCAACCCATTCAAGCTTGAGAATGTAAAATGAGGAGTGGAGAAGTGCTCTTTGGCGCAAGGAATATATATACTCGTATTTTTCGTCTTGTTACGGACACTGACATTTTTCCCTTCTGTGCACGACACATCTGCCTTATGTGTACGACATTTCTGACTTATGTGCACGAAACTTATCTAAGAGGAAGACATTATTCGTTGTACATAAGAGACTTTTTCTGTAGAAAATACATATAACTTTTGGATACCTTTGTCGATCTTGACATCATCGTTGACCGACGTAATCATAAACCTCGTTCCGGCCTCCTTAGAACGCATCGGATATAGTTTCCGGGGGGGACCCTGCGCAGAAGCATGTCGTTTTCCTCTGGCACGTCTCGCGGGTGAGGTTATGGACATTACGGTAACGTCCGCGGTGGACGCAGGTCATGGTGACGCCTCGCTTACTGGTGTTTGAAAAGCGAGCTGCATAATGGCCTTCTTCAGCAATATGACGAGCTTCTCTCAGGAGATCTATCGTTTCGAAACTTCGATGGGACAGAACCCGTCGATCCTTTTGTACTCGAGGGACAGAAATCCGCCATCTTGGGCCCTTCGTTGTACTTGCAGGGAGGGGTTTCTCCCAAGATATTTTACTCCTACAGTCGATCACTTGAGGGATGGTGTGCTACTTGTAGTGTTCGGAAACCAGAAACCATTTGATGCAAGGGATGGCGGAGTAGACGCGCAGTAAGGAGCGAAAGCTAATGTTTGTTTATAAAAAAGGTCGATACAGACTATTGTCTCTCATATCCTCTACTTTTTGATTTTAAATATGCATTTCACCGTAATTTCCATTGTCGCTGCTGTTTGCCTGATCGCTGCTGGTCACGCTGCTCCTCCTCCTCCCGCCGATGGTGGTATCGTAAAGAACCCTCTTGGTGACATAAACATCGATGCATTGATTGGATCTTTGGACAAAGCGGCTGATAAGCTCAAAACTACCAACCACGTTCAAGCTGGATCAAGCAAGCGCTCGATTATGCAATAGTTACTGTCGGCCCCTTGGCAAATTAGGTTTCCGTATGCAGTAGCCAGCCAGACCTCTGAGTACTATTAGTCCATGTTACTATTACATGTGTTTCTTGATAATAAAAATGGTCAAGGTATGCAAGCCAACCATCTTCAGTTCGGACATGGCTTTGCTTATAGAATGTATGTGTGCATTGTTGTTGAGTCATGGCTTGAAAACTTTGAAAAGTGCGCGGGCCATCAGGTTTTTCCAAAGAGGCTTATCGGGATTGTTACCAGTCCAGGGAAACTGTGGGCACGATGCTGGCGATAAGCGTAAGCCGTCGCACAAAGCTTTTCTCTTTTGCCCATTCGTTATAGGCGCAAAACGATATTCGACAGTTTGCCGCAGGTCACGTTGGTAGCCGCCGAGTCATCGTTATACGAAAGAGAAAAGATGTCCTCAGTGCTTGGACTTGGGCTTGGGCCACCTGGAAGCCCCAGCCCAGTTATGTCCAAAACCGATTTCGGCGCAGGCCAGTCTGTACTGAGGTCCTCTGACAAAACCTACAGAGTGGTTTGTACGAATCCTCTAGAGCCCGGGGGTAACTGAAGTGTGCAAATCATAATAACCAATGAGTCGAAAGGAGCCAAGAATTGGCGTTCGAATTAAGGTTATGAAGGCAGGATGTGATCTCTGACCATTTGCATCAAGCGCTTACTGTAGATCCTTATTTCACGCGGCGAGGAACGCAGACGAACTCGGATCGATTTTGTTCTGCATAAAAGACGTCTCTATCACGATGATGATTCGCATTCCCTTAAAAAGTCATGCAGAAACCGCATTGTGACACTGTCAATAGGATAACATATAAAAGCCCTGGACAAGTTGCGTCCACTCCTTTTTTTCCTTCCCTAACCTTGAAAAATGGCCCATCTTACCTTCGTCCCCAAAGAAGAAATCCCATCGGTTGTGCAAGGCCTCAGAAGCCAATATAATACCGGTTCGTGGTCGAGAAGGACGAGGTATCGTCCAGAATGCGCGCGGTTTTTTTAACCAACTGTATTAGGTCTAACCAAGGACTTGGCGTTCCGCAAGCAGCAACTCGGTAACCTCCTTCGGTTTCTTTTGGAAAACGTGGAGGTCATTAGCGAGGCGCTGTATAAGGATCTCCGCAAGCACAAGATTGAATGCCACACTGCAGAGATTGCCCCCGTAGTTGCGGAATGCAAGTACTTTATCAAGGTAGGAGCAGACATGAAAAAGTTACTGTCTTTTGCTCGAGCCCCAACTGCTCATTTTGTATTGGTTAGAATGGTGATCGTCTTGCTAAGCCTGAGTATCCGCCAAAGCGGTTTGCCATGAATTCGACCGATAAGACGTATATCCGCAAGGAACCCAAGGGTGTCGTCCTCGTTATGGGTAAGAAAAATTGGCAGACGATCTATGTAAACAGGGAAGCCTTCTAAAAACGTCTAATTAGGCGCCTGGAATTATCCCGTATGTTCAACCAAAAGATGTTGGTCTGAGCGTAAGCGGGAACTGAATCTGGTTTTTTTATGCATAGGTGCATTTGCTTTTGCTTCCTGTCGTTGGGGCCATTGCAGCGGGTAACTGTGTCCTTATGAAGGTGAGGAACCAGGAACGGTTGTATCCTATGCCCTTTTGAAAAAGTCTAAAATCGTGCAGCCTTCGGAAGTCGCCGAACATACGGCGGATCTCATGGCACGTTTGCTACCGAATTACCTTGATAAACGTGCTTATGCCGTTCTTAATGGTGGCGTTCCGGAGACGACCGTGTTGCTTGGTATGTCTAGTTTATTGTTTGATCCCCTTTAAAGCGCATGATCACTGACAAAGTTTCTTTTCTGGGGTGTGGCTGTAGAACAAAAGTTCGATCACATCTTTTACACCGGCAATGGAGCTGTAGGCAAGATTGTCATGGCTGCAGCAGCAAAGCATCTCACACCGGTCACTCTGGAACTTGGCGGAAAATCGTAAGTGTTTCGCTCGATGCATAGCTCACAAAGTAAAAAAATTTTTTCCCTCTGATGGTTATTAATGATTAGCCCTGCCGTTGTAACCTCGTCCTCGGATGTGAATCTTGTGGCACACCGCCTACTCTGGGGAAAGTTCTACAACAACGGTCAAGTACGGCATCCGCTGAATATCCTATGCTTAATCCACAGTTAAGGACATTAACCTACGTTGGCTGTAGACCTGTGTGGCTCCAGACTATGTGCTCGTGATTAAAGACAAGGCAGACGCGTTGATAGCCGCGTTTAAAAAGACATTGGATGAATTCTACGGCAAGAATGCAAAGGAGTCTCAGTCGTACGGTCGCATTATAAACACGCGTCAGTTTGACCGCCTACAGAGGATCCTGGACTCTATCGATCAGAGCAAGATTGTCGTGGGTGGTGAAACGGATCGAGAAGATCTTTATATCGCTCCGACGATCGTCAGCCCTGTCGACGCGGATGACCCTTATCTTATGCAAGACGAGATCTTTGGTCCTATTTTGCCGGTCGTTACAATTCAAAACCTGGATGAAGCAGTCAACATCATCAATGCCAGGTAGCTTAGTCTCAATCTCTCTCTAATATGTTATGCATAGAACCAGGAGACTAAAATAAATACATCTAACAGAGATCATCCGCTCGCCATGTACATTTTCGCAAACGACAGCTCCGAGTACAATTACAGTAAGTTGATCATTATTTTCATCACTCACTCAATGGGTGATATGAAACACGTGTCCTGTAGTCTTGGAGAGAGCTACATCGGGTGGTACTTGCATCAATGATACCTTGATGCATTCTGTACGTACACACACACAGAATCCAGATACAAGCGTTTTGACTAAAACAAGCACGATTTCTATAGCAAGAGTTATCTCTACCGTTCGGCGGCATTGGGCCAAGCGGCATGGGCGCATATCACGGCGACAAATCATTTGATACGTTCACTCACGAGCGCTCGACGATGGTGAAATCGACGGCCTTGGAAAGTCTCATGGCAGCGAGATATCCGCCTTATAGCGACGCCAAGGTCACACTTCTTTCTTCGCTGACGCTGGGTCTCCCAACGGCTGCCGGTAGCAAGTTTAGAGGGCTTATCACGGTTTGCAGTGCTGCCTGGAGCGTCCTCTTCAAAACGGACCAGCCCAAGAATAACGAAAGCAAGTTGTGAAGTTGAGTCCTTGTATGCTATGGCTTTGATCTATCCCTGGGTTTCCATGATTCATGCGAAAGAAATGGTCATTAAAAAGATAATCTTGCTACGTACGAGAATGATTTATTTTTTGTATCCCGGAGGAAAATAGCCAATGAGATTTGAGGACGTTAGGGCATGCTCCTTCACCATCGTGGTCAGCGAATGCGTGCTAAGGAAGCTGGTGTATGATTTGAAAACCCCCATTGTTACGGAGATGGAACTTGTGACCTTGTCGATTGATAAAAAAATCTGTGTATTGTTTCCACGTTTTTGTTCTTTACTTTTTTCATTTCCTTTCCTCCAACGATGTCTGATTCTATAATACTAGAGCAGGGTGAGTTCTTTGAATCAAGAAGAAAAAAGCTCATCATGTATCGATACTGATTTAGTGGACAATACAGCGTGGACACAGATGCTGACGCTGCGACAAGTGTTATCTCTGCCGACGGTACAATACTCGCTGATAACGAGCATGATGGCGCTGGCCGGGTTCTTTTTCTACTTTGAGCGGAACCTTGAGACGGAGAAGCAAAAGAGCTGGCTTCTGACGTTTGCGAGCAGCCTGGTGTGCACGGTGGGCTCGCTACCGAGCTTTTACGAGTTCTGGCGGTCGGGCTGGGACGTGACGCGGCTGACGAGTTCAGGGCCACGGGATACGATGCTTGTGTGTTTTTTCATCAGCTACCTTGTGCTTGATCTGACGCTGGGCAGTCGATATTACCAGCGGCAGATCCAGTGGGTCACGGGCTGGCTGCATCACACGTTCTACACAGTCCTGCTGATCTACTTTCTGAAGCGGCAGATTGCGTCGTTTTTCACGACGGCGGCGATCCTGGAGCTGCCGACGCTGATACTGAGCTGCGGGGCGCTGTCGCAGGGAGCGTGGCGGTCGGATGCTGGGTTTGCGATCACGTTCTTTTTCCTCCGCCTGGTGCTGCCGACCCTGATTGTTGTCCCGCTGAAGCGGCAACACCCGGTTCGGTCGCTATGGATGGTGGCAGTGGCTGTGTTGCCGCTACATCTTTACTGGTTCTATGGTACGTGTGTGTGGTCAATGGAAGAATGGGTGATACAGGTTGGTAACGGGGTCTTTGTCCCCACAGGTATTATCCGGTCCAATATCCGTCGACATCGTCAGCGTAAAGCAACAAGCAGCAGCAGCAAACCACAGCCTGAGCACGACAGAACGACGACGACGCGTCCGACAACAACGCCTCGCATCCAAATTTCAACGCCTGCTCATCTCAACACGATGCGCATGCAGGTAGTAGAACCAACGACTTGGACAACTTGATGATTGTTATTATCCTTCACTGCATACATACACCCTTCATATCCGTGTATATATATACTTGTACAGATCATATAAATAAAGGTTCCCTCCTGGGGAATTAAATCATGTCTGCTTCAATAGTGTATGATCCTAGGATCTGGCGGTCCGCCGTGCGTACACGGACCAGGTATTTGCCATTGGGTAACTTGAGATAAAAGTTGGAGTACATGGCGCTCGTTGCAGGGTGTCGAGGAGGAGCAATGTGTGAATCAAGACCAGGCGATGCACTTGCGTCATTGTCGATATCCGCGTTATCTTCTTCTCCCGCCACAGTAGTAATCAATGACGACGAGGCCGCAGCCGCGACCACGCTGTTGTTCATTCGGACCGTTTCAGTCGACGTTATGGAAGACAAAGTCGTCAGCTCCGGCGGCGATGGCGAGGGATCGGATATCGGCACGTCAGGCTTGGTGAAGAACATCTTGTCTCGACGACGTCTGATCCATAGTTTGTTCTTCACGTACAATAGGAATCGCTTCATTATAATTGAATAGCAAGGTGTACGCGAGAAAAGCCAGGTCTGAACTTAGATTTATAGCCGCTCACTTCAATCGGCTTCATCGGCACTTGTTTCCCGACCACACACTTTATTTAGCTTTCCAAACCCCTGGATATCAGTTCCCCTTCTCTGGAAATTTTGATCTGGTCCGAGCACCCTTTTTGATTGATTTCCATGCGACTCACGCGTGCTATTTATAATATGAGATCATGCAGAAGGCAGTAAACAACAGTCAGAGGATCGTCTTCTCCTCTGCCAGTTTATTTCAGCTCTGTCCAGTGCATTTCAGAATCTCTTTCTCTGTTGTAGCCATTCATTCGCCTCGACGAACATAGCATATGTAGTTTCCGAAATACTTCCGGATTCTCGGACCGGCTGGAGACCCATCACCAAAGCCTCCCAGAACCGAAACCCTTTCTCAAGATCATCCTTTACAGATACGCAAGTTGGGAACGTCGATTCTGTCGAGCTTAAGGCTGCTTCCGTAGTAGTAGATCCGTTACTCGCTACAGTCTGCTCCAGGAAATGCTTGGCCACAAGGCCCAATGCCACGTTGACGTCCGACATGAATGGGAGACTAGCAATGCACTGTGTTACCACTACTTCCTTCTGTCCCGCTGATCCCTCAGCTTTTTGCCTGCTAAATAGATGTCTTACCTATCGGCAATGTCGAAATAATCGTTTCTTTCTTTTTCCACCAAGCTGTTCAGAAAGAGGGACAGCACAAGCATTTCACAGAGATTCCGATAGCTACGATCCAATGCCTTGACAAAACTGTTGAACACCAACAAATCCCGGTCAAACGGGCCTTTCCATTGCATGCTCTGCAAGATGCGATTAACTTTTCAACGATCTACTTGTATTGGTTTTAACTGCATGTTATTATTTACCTTTAGTTCCATCGGTAGCAATGACAAGGTACGAGTAATCAGTCGGATGTGCCTCTGCTCCGTCTCTATCAGCGTCTGTCTCCGTCAGTGCCCCAATGATCTCTCTCTCACAAAACTGTATGATTTTCACATTACCATCGCCTGCAATACGAGCATATGTCTTGGAGTACGGTTTATCCGTCAAGACCTCGAATCGAATCAATTCCAGAGCGCTTAACAATGCCTGTTGCGCGTACATGCCCACTGAGCTCTTGCTTCCCAGAGTTGCTAATGCCGTTGACAATGCTCTTCCCCATGGCGTGTGGATATGCTTCGAAGACGTCAGGAAACTGTTTTTTATACGTCTGGTCAGCTATCATCTACTTCACACTTCTTCAAATGCAATCCTTACTCTCGAATCTCCAGCATCTTCCAAAGCACATTGGCTACAATCTCATCCTTTTGCTTCAAAAGCTACCATATACCAAGCGCGTCAACTCATCCATGGAAGACGTGTTTCGTTTTTCAGCTATACCACTAACCTTTTCTGAATAAGGCCGTGTCACCGTTTTCGCTGCATTCTTTTCATTCTCTGTAGCCTTCATGCAAAAGGCAATATCAATGACTGACGTCTAAGAAAACAAAACTACGTTAAGTCCTGCCTCTCCCTCCAGCGGGTGTGTAGCCTCAAACCATACGTTCTGTGATTGTTTCTCTGAGTCCAAAAAGTCTTGCATCACATGCCAAGAGCGTGTGTTTTCATAAACATTGTTCAGCCAACTAGCAGCACTGCTGCTGTTGCCGCCCGTCGTATGGCTGTAATTCGGATGATGCTCCATAACATGCTCGACAGTAGGTTCAAAATAGAAGTAGCTGGCAACTTTTCGTGATTGGTAAAATTGGTGCAATGGCTGAGTAAGCAAGCTAAGCGTTTGTGTACGGATGCTGACGAGGGCAAGAAGGAAGCTTTGGTATTCGATGGTTTCTCCGTTATCCAATGGTGCATTTTCAATTAGAACTCCCGAGACTAGCGTATTAATTGACTGTCGGCGTATGCATCATTAGTACTGAAATGTAATCAATCAATCAATCAATCAATCAACACTTTCTGTTATTACCTGGGGACCAACAAGTCCTCTCATCAGATAGTAATATAGCTCGTCAGGTAAACGGTACCCAATGAATTCATGCATGTCATTGGGTGCTTGATCAGCATTGAGGGGTTTCACTTCACCTTCATCGTTCAGGATAGGATGATGCTTAATAACGCATTTGGCACGTAAGAATGTATCAATGTAGTTGCATTTTGTCATGCTGGGATCGTCGGCATAGGCTTGAATGGCGCCGAACCCAGTCTTGTGTTGTATGATAAGGTCGTGAACGTCTATTATCAGATCGGCATATGGTTCAGTGAGACTGACCACTTCTGCAATTGGTACTCTCGTTCTACACAACCTACCCACCTTTAAACGTAAATACGCCACTGTTGAGAGGAGGGAAGCTAGTGCAATATTCAAATCCACAGAGCAAGCAGATGTCTAGAAACTGTTCGTCTGATACGTGCAAATCTTGAAGCACCGTCTTTTTGCTTATCCAGAAATAGTTGCCTTTCTAGATAGCGATATCATCCACGGATCAGACACTTATTGTTCAATACAGTAGAGAGTCCACAGACAAGAGTACCTCAAATTCAACAGCTGTAATGACTTTGTCGATATCAAACATGAGTAATTCGGAACCTCCATAGATGGCATTGACAATCTGCTTCGGGTGAGTGTACATGTATGCAAGCTAGATCGAATATTTTACCATCAATCAATCAATCAATCAATCAATAATCCCTCGCTCACGTTCCTTCCCCGTATACCAGGGGTATGCTTGCTTACTTACCTGAGCCCAGGCGGAATAGGGCGCCCGCATGAATTCAATGCCGTGCTCGTGAAGGATATGGAACACTTGATTCAGCATATCCGCGGGTGGGATTCCACCGCTGATACTCCAGTTACCAAGCGCCAAGTCCGCGCGTCCCTTGTTATAGTAATGATCCCAGCCTGCTGCTCTTTGAGACGGTCGTCTGTCCTCGATCGAAAACGGTTTGTCTTTACGGAGAATCGAGAATCCAGGAAACACAAAAATGGGTTGAATGTGGTTGGCCCTAATGTACACGAAAGCAAGGGTCGATATATATATTTATATATTCTCGGGCATTTACTACCGGGTCCTGATTGTGCTAACGTACTTGAATGCTTTGATTTCGTTTTCGACGGATTCGCGTAGTTTCAAGGGAATGCCGCCCATCGCCGACACGGCTGGTTCTTTGGCAAGGATTTTGCGAAGCCAGTACATGCCTTCGATGCCCAGCCGGGTGTTCTTGAGTTGCGAGACACCGGACGTCTGAACCAGACGCCTTTCACCGGTAAATACTTGAGCAATTCCGTTAACGGTCCGAGCACTGTTGCATTCCTTTGTGCCATCAGCCACCTACTGTCGAAATGTCGGATCGGCATGAAAGACGGCGCTGGGGTGTCGTAATCAAGGTTTTACTGCTTGATGTTTAGGCCTCTGCTATGAGCGAGCTGCAAAACAGAGGAAAGCACGCTCTCAGACAGAGAGACCGGCGAAATTCCGGGCTTTCAAAATTGATGATGCAAAGGGTCGACATGCCAAAACATTTGAAGCGCTCGTTTTACTAGCTCGAGAGAAAATGGATAATGGACATACAAGGTGTTGTTAATAGTAAACGTGATGCCCCCTATCCTATTATTCATAGTGGGACA
The DNA here is from genome assembly GCA_000787465.1 of Thermomucor indicae-seudaticae. NCBI lineage: Eukaryota > Fungi > Mucoromycota > Mucoromycetes > Mucorales > Lichtheimiaceae > Thermomucor > Thermomucor indicae-seudaticae. The sequence goes on from JSYX01000077.1 coordinate 44,049, forward strand.
AGCACAATTGCTTGAAGCAGAATGCGTCCCTCAACAGCAAACATAGTGATGACATTGCATGCTAGCGCACAGTATCTTTACGCTTAAATACAGAGTCTATTGAGAGAGTCGATTTGGTGCTGGAACAAGAATGAGAATGGAGGCTATGGCTAAGAACAATTCAAGAGTCCTCAGTTTGTTTCGGGTCAACACACAGATGCCATAGCCTCAGTTGTTGGTATGTGCGTTGATCCTGATACTTTCACGATACCCCCCCCCCCAGATGCGCGCTAATTACCCCTATGTAGTAACTTTACGCAGCTCATAGAGGGCTTGATCACAAGTACATGACCTTTACTTTGACAGATCACAGTTACGCAGAGTCAAGCTCTATCTTCCCCTGTGCTTTTTGCATTCACGCTTGCCCCTTTTTCTTCCGTCTACTCTACTGATAATCAGCATGGCACCTGAAGAAGACGCGTCCCATAAACCCCTCCGGTCGATCGAGGATTGTTCCGAGTTCTTGCAAGGTTGCATTATCGGCATGCATGAGGGCGGCGCGGCTCAGCATGAGATTAGCAGAAAATTGAGCGTTCCCAGAAGAATCGTACGAGATGTTATTAATCGCTGGAAAATGGCAGAGGAGGCAGAACGATCTGAGCAACAAGAAAAATAACCAGGGCCTGCGACGATACGGGGTTCGCGATACTTTTGTGCCGCTATGTATGTCACGTAAGCTACTGTAAAAACTTGCAAAATTGAAAAGGAAAAACGCTACTCTATGCCATGCTATTGAATAAAAGCTGTGGGCTCTCCACCCAATAGGGTCCTTGGAATTGCGTCGCTGGAATAAGTACTTGTCGAGTCTCGCTCGCTTGAATGCCTATGTACCTTTTATGTGACTGAAGCGAGCAAGGGGGGGCTCAATTCTCGTAAGCTTCTTGCTGTCATCTGTGGTGTTGGAGAGACGCACAACAGAGAATGCCATCAGATTGTACGATCGCAAGGAAATGCATAAAGGTACTACATGCATTGGGAGGAAGAGCAGAACAGCGTCATGTTTGGTATCTGAAGCCCGTCGTTCTTTTCACCCTTCGATTTTCGCCGTTCTATCAAGTTACGCTATAAATCATTTCGAAAGCGTTAGTGCGCATAGAGAATATGCCAAAGTCTATAGGGTCAAAATTGGAGGCTGCGTTTGTCAAACCAGAAATTAGGGCCGAAGAAGTTGGTTCCTGGCGTAAAACAATTTGGCGGCGTTACGGCTAGGTACCAGAAATGTTTCGGACTGCAACTGTTCTTTATTGTATGAACCAATCATGCAAGAAATAATTTTGTGATCTAAGTCAATTATGTGAAAAGTGATTTTATGATTACATCTGGACAGACCGCTAGGGCGATAAAGGCAACCGATATCATACCATTGGGCTGGCAACGGTAAAACCAAAATGGATCTTCTGTTGCTTGAAGAAGAAGAAGGCGCTTTGGGATGATGATGCTGATAACGCGTTCATGCACAGCGCCTCTGTATCAGTATGCTAGTGGTCTGAATCACTATGCGAGACCAATGCAAGAAACCGAAGGCAGATCGATCGAGCGTGTCCGAATTTTGGTCCGACGACTGTTCCAAAGAGGAATGAACCTCACGGGAGATCCTCGTCCGTTGCAAGAGCAAGCCCTATTTACCCTGAAGGCAAAAAAGGATTTCGTGACATGAACCGTAAAAGAACCCAACGCATTTTCAAATCATAGAAAGAGCATCTTGATGTGATGAAGGGAACGTCTGTCATGGGAACCTCTTTTGAATCATACCAAATTTGGACTTCTTTGTTATGCCCACTAGCGCCGTATCTACATGTCTTGTCTTCTTCCGTGCTCTGCCAAATTTTCATGTGTAGAGCAGGAATTCGGAAAAAGTTGCGGAGTGACTGAATGATAAGAGAGAGAGAGCGCACGGGGAGGCGTGTGTGCGCGCACTTTTTCTTTTTGTCTTTCTCTCTTTTCGACAGATTGTATATACCATGCCTTTCTCAAAAGATTGGATCCGACTTGTTATCAATATGGCTGGCTTGCTGTCGAATGTCTACGGGTTTCAATATATTCTTCACTTTTTCCCAGAGTCCTTGGGCGTCGGTGGCATTTTTCAGGTGCAGAAATAAACCTTTCAAAAAGTGCCACGAGCCATGATTCCCTGACGAAGCCTGTAGTTCTTGACCATCCTTGTTCTCACTGTTGCAACGTCAGCGTTTGCTTTGAAGGTCCTGCGTTTTGCAATGCCCGGAGCACTCGAAGGTATGTAATAGGAACAGAGCTCCGATATGCGGTGGAATGGATTTACCGAAAGCGTTCGTGAAAAAAAGGTTTATCCAAAACGATTGTTTATGTCGCGATGCCAGTAAGACATTCATCCTCTTACTGCTTTCACATGGGCTGTACGATGTCCATTTTTTTATAGATGGAGGGCTTGATATCTCTGCTTTACTGGCCCATGATGCTGTACAACCGCGAACTATTGATGAGCCACGAGATGGTTCTTCCTCTAAGCATTGACGCGTCGTTGCATCTTTGGCCTGCGGTCCTGCTCTGGCTGGACTTTTTGGTATTCGATGCAGATTTTCAGCGGTCTCGAATGCACGTGATCACCATCTATTGCTTTACCCTGTTTTATCTGTGCTGGACGACTTATTGTTTCTCGCATAATGGCTTCTGGCCGTACCCGTTCCTGGCCGAATTTTCGACACTCGGGCGCGCCAGTTTTTACATGTTTTGCGGCACTGCCTGTGTCTTGATGTATGAGGCGGGCAAGTGTTTATGTTCCTGTACGCGTGAAGAAAGTTATTACTGACGCATGCAGCCTGTATTCAGGTGCTTATCTTCATTCGAAAATCCATGGTCTCATTGACATTGCGAAAAAGGACCAATAATAACACTATATGAAACATTGCAAAAATAACAATACCGGTACGACAAAGGATCAACAATAAAAAAATCGCAACTGAAACCATACGTGAAAGAACCGTGATATGTCCTGCCCAAAATACGATGTTGTCTCGAATGTTTCCCCATTAGAATAGTTTTACATAACATCGAAGGTTCCAAGAACATACATATTCTCATATGAAGCACATCATTTTGTAGCTTTTCGCACGGACAACGTTCAGGCACCATGAGAGGCACACACACTACTGATTTTGGAGGAAACGTTCGCGCTGAAGCGAAAGCTAAGTTTGCGATGAGAGATCTTCTTTAATGGGTCTTTTTGGGGCACCCGCCCTATAGGGCTTCCTGCCCAATCCTGAGTGCATATGTACATGAAGCTAAGCCTTGATCCAAAGCACATTCCTTGGGAACCAATCGCCATCACAGGTATTACTTTAGTTCTTGCTGGATCCGACACATATTTCCGCTCCATGGCAGCTACACGGTCATATATAGTCTCTGTGTGAAGTATTCCAGTGTACGCGCTTCGTTTTGCGCCCGTTTCGAATGGTAAAAAGAGCGGAGCGCTTCGCAGCATTCTCTTGCAGTCTATTGCAAGTAAGCATCCTCCTTTGTCTCTTCTCCAACAGAAGTCCTTAAAACATTCTACAACTTGGGACACGGATCTTGCTTTCTTCAGACTTGTATCAGCGAGTCTTTTGTTCAGCACGCAAGACGTCAGGTATCAAATCATCTTTGGTTAGAGATTGACTTGGAAGCGACAGACAGGTTTTTGAACACATACCCTTTTTTTTCGCCGCTGTCTTTTCTGGCGGAAAATACGGGGATCGGCTTTGCTCACCGAGAAGCCTACGGCCAATTCAATACAGAGTGCACCGGATCCCGTCCGATCTCAGAAGTTGCTCAACAGAATGAGTTCATTCTTATACACAAAGTTGTCTTTTCGTCGCTTCTTCTTCCTTGGGCAATGGGCATGATCAGCTATTTTGCGAGGACAGAATATCCGTAGCGCACGTACTCGACTGCACAAAGAGAAGGACAATGCAGTCCCTGCATAAAGCTTAACTAATGAAACTGCATTTCACAGCCTTTTTCTTTGTTGCCAGAGCCCTGAAAACACAAACTTGCCGCGACGTAGCAAACGTCACGTTATTTGCAAGCAGACGATACTGACACCGCGCGTAGATGCTTTTCCATGCTTAAAAACCCTGTAGTTAGCAGTGACTCCATTTTGCACCTCCTGGAAGATCTCGGGAATCAAACACTTTACGGCTTTTAATAGTCAAAGGATCATCGTCAATGTTGTGATTTGTCGGACAAAGTCTGCAGAGGGACGATCTGTGCCACCGTCTGTGTTCAAAAAGGACGTTACCCGGGATACGAACGATTCTTATTCATATCACAAGAAACAATATCCAATTGCTGTTAGCGCGAAAATAAACTGGAATGTGAAAAGTAGGGAAAGCAGGACGTACATCCGGATCGCAAGCGTTAGAAGGGGGCATTTTATTGTTTCGCGTAGGGAGAAGTGGGGATTTTACCATATTGAATAGAAGGAGCGCTGCATGCTTCAAACTCCAATCCGATATAAATATTCCAGTCATTGACGGGCCTCCTTGGGCGCTTCTTTGATATGTTATTTTCAAGAAAGTCTAATTAAACCCGATGCGAATTATTCCTATGACCAACCGAGGTTTGTCTACTTCTTTATAAAAGGCTTTTCAAGTAACTTACCAGAGCCAAGCAGTCTTCTCGTGTTGGTTGCTCTTTTCCTTTGCCATTATTGCTGCAAATGCCCAGGACCAAATCAAGTACAACGTCATATCGTCGGTCGGCTCTGATATTGGCATGGCTGTGGTCGTCGACGGCAAACCGTACCCTCTAAGTGCCACTACCGAGTCTTCCATCCTACATTCGGGTACGGCACCAGTCCCACATGACGCCTACTATTATGCCAAACGATTCAAGACCAACGGTACGATCACCGAACGCGAACCCTTTGAGCGCTCGCCCAGTATCGTCCGCAGCACGCCAAACGAGTTTTACAACCGTACCAAGAATGCCTACAAAATAGCAGAATTACCTAAAGTCTTTGACCCCTTGCCGTCTATTCAGCGGATCAAGTCTGATTTGCACAAGCCCGGTCAGATCGCGACCATACACATTGCTGCGGATCAAAATGAGATCGATCGAATGCACAAAGAAGCCACGCAAGATATTAAAGTCAAGACAAACATGACTTACATTAGGTGACAATATGTCCAAAAAAACGACGCTTTACCCCCAGTTAATTGAATATTCATCTTGTTTTGTACCAGCTTGGATGATGTCGAGACATTGACCGACGTTGAACTGGAACTAGCAGGCCGATTTTCGCGTCAGGTTACAAAACTTTCGTACAATATCAAGATCAAAAAGCCAAGCGATCTCTATGGTTATCGTCGTCTGAAACTACGTGCGCTCGATACGGATCCTTCGTATATCCGTGAAGATCTGGTCTACAAGATCTACGAATCGGCCGGATTGCCCAACAGTCAATACTCTTTTGTCAGGTAAAGAACGGAAAAACGGTTTACCCCGCCTGGCAACCACTCATTTTCAGGTTATTCTTATAGAGTGTTCATCAACGATCAACCCATTGGCTTATTTGGCTTCGTCGAAAAGTTCAAGAATCCTTGGCTCCGGAACGAATTTAATAACGGCAAGAAAGATGATTACGTGCAAGGCAATCTGTATCAAGGCATATTCATGGACGCATGGACGGCTCTGGCAGGCAAGTCCTCGGATCTTTCGTATTACGGCTCCGACGACGTTGGTCCATACACCAAGGGTCAGTACAAGATCAGCGAAGACCCGTCTGAAGGCGAGCCAAGTTGGGTGCCCTTGGTCAACCTAACCAGGTTCATTGCTGAAGCTCCATCCACAGAACCTGATGCGGTCGAGACATGGAAGAAGCATTTCGATATGGACAGCGTACTACGAAGCATGGCACTCGAAGTCGTGCTTGGACTTGGCGACGCCTACGTGACCCTAGCAGACAATTACTATCTCTATCAAGAGGGTGGCCCACAATCGGAGCGGTTCATTTACCTTGGGAGCGACTTTGATCTTAGCTTTGGATCGACGCAGCTTGTCAACCTCCGGGATCTCGAGACGGGAGACTATAAAAGATTTCCGGGTGCAACCGACCGACCGCTTCTGAAGCAAGCGCTCCGTGTGCCCGAGTTCCAAAGCCAGTTTGAGCAGATCATCAAGGATCTGGTCAAGAAATTGGTCAACCTGAGCGTCATGAACCAGACCATTGAGGATACAGTCGCGATGATCCAGGAAGACGTCGCTTGGGACATGACCTTGCCGCGCATGGGCCGCTTGAGCTTCAAGTACATGGATGAAGCCCTGTTGGGATCCACACTTGGGTTCATGCGTGGTTACCCGATTGATCATCACACCATCCGCGATTACAAGAAGCGTGCCAAGGCCGATATCCCCTTCATGACCGCAGTCAATGGTCCTACAGGCTATGACTCGTTGGCTGGCGTAAGGGAGTTTATATCGATCAAGGCGAAAGCGGTCGCGGCCTTTTACGGTCCATCCTTTTAGAGCGCGCATAGCCTTTATTATATGTTACGTCCTTATTGCATTAATCAATTTCGGCATGAAATAAAGATGAGCAATGTAATAAATGTGCTAGCTGACGGAACAAATGCTGTTTGACTATCTAGTACCAGATGTCAGAATGAACAGACACTGTTGACCAGTGCTTTGTCCCGGAATAAACCACTGAATGTTATCTATAGCTAACTTTTGCAAAATGCTTTCTTTGCTGCTTGCAATATTTTTGTGCATAATGTGCAAGGCTGTATGCAGTGCTGAAGGTTTAACTTTCTAACCTGCAGTAACAGGGAAGTTAACTCGCTGGGTTTCCAGCAACTGAATTGAGTCTTGCACGATTTGCCTATTTACATATTGTTGATGTGTTTTATCCTTGAACTCTGTATATCTGTATGTTACCTTTGCCTGGAGCGTTAGCTTCAGCATTGGCAAGAGCTGCGATGGGATTAGTGAAGCTTGCCGTGGTATTTCATATTCTTTGCTTTTGATAACCCGGCAAACGTATCCCTGCGGATTGTCCATGACTGTGATATGCATTCTGAAGACTTTGTCCAGCCAATGAGTAATGGTATCTACTGATACAGCTTGATGACTCTTGCAGGTTTGATGAAAACACACGAGTCTCAGTGCTCGGATGGCATCCAAGTCGTGGTCAACTTTTGCCGCGGCCCGGACAAACATGTCCTTCATTGTCTTCGGACAAAGAAGCTGGTTCTCGATTATTTCCTTCTTTCCAAGAGCGGCCTCGTCGTTTTTTCCACATTCTGACGCGCCGTACTCGATCCCGTCTTTGAATAAAATGAGATCCGGCCGGATTCAGCGCATTTTGTTAGCCACTGGGGTCAAACTGCTCACGGCACGATTCTCGTTGACCCGTGCAGAGGTGGCCAGGCACAATTGGTCCCCTGGGTCATATGCACGGATTAGCATAATGAAGGAAAGAAAGGATAATAGCACTTACCGTCGGGTGTGTAGCCGTAGGCTGTCAAAACAGCGGTCGAGCAAACCCCGTAGTCGGTCCACAAAGTCCATTCGGGAATTATACGTGCACGACATTTTTCGTAGCAGTCACGAAGTGTCGTGCACAAAAGGTTTGTCGCTTAGACGTCGCCATTGCTATGATGAAAGGAATCGGGTGTGCGCCCGACGCGTGAAGGCAACCCATTCAAGCTTGAGAATGTAAAATGAGGAGTGGAGAGGTGCTCTTTGGCGCAAGGGATATATATACTCGTATTTTCGTCTTGTTACGGACACTAACATTTTTCCCTTATGTACACGACATTGCTGACTTATGTGCATAACACTTATCTAAGAGAACAGGTATTATTCGTTGCACATAAGAAACTTTTTCTGTAGA
>JSYX01000078.1:0-32087 GCA_000787465.1 Thermomucor indicae-seudaticae
AGGTTATGGACATTACGGTATTGCCCGCCGTGGACACAGGTAATGGTGACGCCTCGCTCACTGGTATTTGAAAAGCGAACTGCATAATGGCCTTCCTCAGCAATACACTGAGCTTCTCTAAAGAGATTATTCATTTCGAAACCTCGATTGATTAGTCGCTCCATGACAATATTGCAATCTACGGTTTCTTCATTCAAGCGTTGAATCTTTCGTGCACGACACTTCGTGACTGCTATGAAAAATGTCGTGCACGTTAGGGAAAAGTGCCGTGCACGTATAATTCGCGAGTCCATTTCCGTGCCTCCGCGGGCCAGACTATCGAGCACGTCCCATCGGTAGTACGAGAGGAGCTGTAGTATAGTCGACTGCAGTTACGGTTCCTGTACTCGTATATTCAGCATGACCTCCTCGCTTTCTCTTCTTGGCTGGCGGCTGTGGAAGTCTCAGGCTGCACTTAATCAGACCTGAGGCAGAGATTGCGCCCAAGATGGTGGTCGTCCGCGCTCGTGTTGTGGCCATGTCGGTCTTCTCCCACTTGCGCACCCAGTCAAAGCGCTCTTGGATCTTGACCTCACTGTTCCTGCTCACAGGCTGAAACCGGGCCTTCTTGAGTGACAGGTTGCATTCCATCCTCACGAAGTTGTAGACAGTACTCTTAGAGACCTTGAGACCCTGGAATCTCTGAAACAGCCGTTCCATCAATTGTTCCAGAACAGCCGAAGGATTCTCATCAATGTACTCTAAAACGACCTTCTTATGCTCTTCATCGAGGAAACGCGGGCGACCATTCTTTCTACGCTTCTCGAAAATGCTGTCAGGATCTTGCTCATACTGTTTGGCCCATCTTTGCGCCGTACGAACATGGATTCCCAACTGCTTTGCGATAGCTGAGGCACTCAGGCACTTCTCAAACATCAGCTTGAAGAACCTGACTTTGTCCTGATCCGTGTAGAGCGTGTAAGCGCGCTTGACAGACGCTTCTCTCATGCGAACGTCTACGTCCTTTTTTGCATTTTCAGCCTGCATAGCCTGTGGTCGATGGTCTCTTTCCCGAGGCATATTGCGCAAGTACTGCGTGTAAGAACTTACCGTTTCAAGAAGATATTGCTCTCCATCAACGATATAGTCCATGGGCTCAGGCCTGCCATGAATGTCGACGACATTCCCTTGTCCATCTTCATAGAAGAACTGAATACTCATCGCGAAATGTGTGTGATATTGTACTTTGAATGTGTGATGCGGTAGAAAGGAGGAAAGTGGGTTGAAAACGCTTACGTACTTTATATACTCCTCAGTGTGCCAAGTTTTGTGTAGTTTCTGGAGAGTGTATAATAGAGCGGAGTGCAGTAAGAACCAAAGTCTGCTGATTGTGCAACCATGCACTATGCAGCTAACAACCCTCTCTTTTACCCTGGAACAACGTCATGTCCATTTCACTCAGATCTGACAATGTCGGCTTAAAACAGGTGTATGATGCCATACGAACGCCCAATCGTTCATCTTCCATCAAGTTGCTGCAATCGATCCGTGAAGAGACAAGCCTTCATGTTATTGACAGTCTCCTACGATCAGCACTTGGCTATTTGGGCGATCGATCCAGCCAAAAAGAAGAATGGCCCGTTCATCGACTTTTCAATTGTCTAGATACCATTATAGCCGGCAGCACCAGACCACTTGAATTGTTGAATTTACCATCATTGCAGGCCTGTCTGAGATCAGCACTCGATCAGTTAGCGGAACACCCGACTGAGACCACCCCCACCGAGCAGTCGTTGGACAAAATAAAAATAGTCGCGTCCGCAGCTCACTTTGCCGGCACCTTGCTTAGACTTTGGGATCACGTTGATAAAAGCAACGACAACAAAGAAGAAGAAGACAATTGTAGTATATCGACGCGTTTGCGCATCATATTCGGAGCTCATCAAGGCATACAGCGGTTACTGGATTGGTTTGGTCATTGTCCGAATATCAAGGTGAAGCATCACTGTCTTCGTGCCCTGACTGGCAAAGCACGATATTTTGTCAGGGATCTCATCCACCAGGATGCTTACTGGATACTGGCGGGCGTCCTAAGTAACCTGTCGGATTATTTGGACGAGGATCCCAAACACATCAAATTCTTTTCTCAGGTCGCTCGACTCTTGGAGAACATATTACAGTATGCAGCCTCCAAATCTGTCCAAGATAACAGCGAGGGTGTCGAGGATAAAGCAATCATGTTCGCCGGCTCCGTCAATTTTACAGCATTGATACGCGCCTGGGAAGCAGTATGTGAAAGTTACTCAAGAAGTTCAGACAGTCTCGACAAGCTCGTCCTGTCCATGACAAACATTATAAGCATAGGTGCCGCTTTATCTGAGAGAGTTGTGGAGACACTTGTTGAGCCTTCCTGTGCTCGCCTTTGGCAGAACGCATTGATACGAAGCTCAACCGCTTTCAAGGAAAAGGCACTTGTCTGGATGCGTCAAGGAGGAGGAGGAAGCATTAGCGGAACAGGTAAAAAATGTGAACACTCATAGATTAGAAGCATGGACTAACTGTATCACACAAGTAAACTGGCTGTCTTCGCTGCTACAGGTGGCCCTTCGAATAGCGATTCATGGCGATATCAACAAGCAGAACTGCGCAAACGGATTATTACAATGCATCGCCTATCTTTTGTCGCTCTTTAACCATGTCGACCAGCCGCCGATCAACTGTACTGGATCATCAAGGATTCTTCTTGGCGTGGATCGATGCTCTGCACCAGGATACCTGGAACGGGATGAAGAGGAAATCATTGCCAAGCTATTGCGCGAGCATGAGAACTTGTACGTCGTCACGCTCGAATGTTTAATCCATCACGTTCAGCTCGCGCACAATTCGGTCACGATTACTGTGTCCAGCCGTATTGCCTGCTGCCTCACCACGATCATTTCTGCGCTAGTATCACAACAGAGCCTACTCGAATCATCATCAGGGTTACAAACTAGGATACGCAAGTTGTGTGTTTTCTTTATGCACTATGACCAAGCAATCAACGTGTTCTCGAGAGCACCGAGTGGACTGAATGGAATCATCTGGACGCCCACAGTAGAGGATGCCAAGCTTGGGTTGACAAATGCGTCGCAGGCACCGACACCGGCAGAGCGCGAGAGGATGATCTACAAATCCAAGCGAGCATTTGTTGCGCTTCAGATTATATCGATGCATCCTCGGGCCTGCGAACGACTGATCAGTGTGGATATATTGAATATTGTAAACCAAGTGCCGATACCTAGCAGCCGCGTGCTCGAGCAGGTTCCAGAGCTGGTCTCTGTCTACGCTCTGTTTGCGCACTTTCTCGCGGCCATGTCAAACGCATTTGAGCTGGCAAGGAAAGAACTGGCGGATAGCCCTCCTACTGGTCCGATCATCATGAAACTGTTGTGGGAAGGGGTGAAGCATACGGAGCAGCCTTCTTCTTTCAACAGTGATGATGACATGTTAGACCCAGTCGTAGTAGACGGCAACCCCTGGAAACATCTGGTTTACAGCTCACTCGCGGCTTTCAATGCCTTTGGAAACGATCCTCTCACAATGGAAAGGTGGCTATCCTGGCCGCCGTACGAAAATATGGACGCCGATCTCTTGAGATCTGAATATGACGGGATGCTGCTCCCAGATAAATCTGGACTGACGATTCTCCCTCTGATTATACGTATCCTGTTACCTTCAAGTGCACCCAATACGATGCTCTCGGAAGAGGCGATTGCCGCTCAACTGCAAGGACGCGACATACGTGTCCTGAGTAGTTCAGCAGCAGCATTCGAAAACCTATGCAAAGCACCTTCTTGTGTGCTGCAGCTTCTAAGCGACTTCTCGGTATTACACGACGTATGCCTTGCGATCGTGATTTTGTCTCGAAGACCATCACAAGAGACCAACACGGGCTGCAGCACTCTTATTCGCCAGGAGGAAATTGGATATCTACGCAGAAGCGCTTGTAGCGAGTCATTATGTCGCGGCCTGCTGTCTTTACTAGAGTGCAAAGAGACGATGCGGATGGTTGTTGCGAGCGACATGCTTACAGCCATTTTCAATCCTCTACTAGATCATGGCGATGATAGTCAAAGATCGGAAGTGGCATGGAAGATTCGCAACCATCTTTATCATAAACGTCTTGACGACTATGTTCGGCTCTTTGAGTTCACCAAGAACAACGAGAATGTGATCCGTCTTCACGAAATGTCAGCCGTGGCCGTCGCGTATGCATGTCCCGACCGCGCTCGCTGGGCCAGCACGTTAGGCGTTCGATTGGTGCCGGACATTCCTTTTACCAAGAGCGTGTTTGGGGTGCTGTGTCACATGCTTTTGTATGATCTCGAGGAAGCGGAAGACGGCGGAAAGGGCAACGACTCAATTTCACGAGCAGCGATAACTGACATCTCGGTTCGACGGCGTTATGCTGCCGCGCAGGCGATTGAATGCCTTGTGCACGAACAGGCGAGCCACTGGAGGTTGCGGTGGGATCAACTTTATATCCGACTTGTCCAAGCGTTGGAAGCCAAGCGGCGCCACATGTTGCCGAGCGTCAAAGATTCGCAGCAAGAGGAGGAGCAGGTGATGGTGTCGTTGGTTGCCGAAAAGACGGTTGAGCCAGTGCATATTCAGCGCTCGCTGCTGACGACGTTTTCTCCTTACTTTGCCGTGATGTTTAGCGGCCAATACGCCGAGCCGACGTCGGGCTTGGTCCGTTTACGAGACGTATCGTACCACGAACTCCAACTGTTTAAACATGTACTGACCAAGCTGATTCTCGAGGATGATGGCCAAGAAAAGCTCGATGCGCTCTTGCCTCCTCTAACACCCTGGCACGATATCATCAGCCTGCTTTTGGTCTCGGACCGGTTTCAATGCGATATCACGCGCAATTGCTGCGAGGCCTGGATATTGGCCCGACTGAGAGAGGCGTCGGGCGATCCGACCGACTTGGGCGGTGCGATTCAGCTCTACCGCAGGTGCAGAGACAGAGCTGCGCCCTGCGGAGGTGTTGCCACCAACGTATGGCCGTTCCAGGTAGTACTCAATGCTTGCTTAAAGGCGATTGTAAGTCATCTCTCAGTAGCTTGTCGGACCGTGGAATATCAAGAGATGGTCAATGCAAGTGACCCTGAAGAACTGGACGCGTTTTGTTATGGCATCAGTGTACTCATGCAAAATATGGATCTGCTGCCACCCATCGTGTAGCATAGACAATTTATGGCTCTTTTTTTTTACATGTATATAGCTCACGCAACACACCCAATGTATGTATGTGCATTTTAAGCATTAAAAAGATTTTTATATGTTTGTATATGCAAATCCTTCTCCCTCAAGCCGTTACGTTGATGATCCTTCACGAACATATCGATAAGTCAACAGAATATCACCGCCTGACTTCATGATATGCTGCTTAATCGCGGCCAAAGTCATGGTGGGTGCAAGGACGGTGTCACAACACAAAAGCTCGATCGGATCGGTTGTCGCGTCTAGTTCTAATTTCTCTGCTACGTACTGAACCAGTTTTCGTGCTCTCAAGATCCTGTTGGCTAACAGGCGGTTGTTCGGGCTATTATCACGCGAGAAGAACTTAGCGGGGGTGGGGACGCAATACGAAAAGTTGTCAACACAACTACTTACCCTCCGGGTAGTTCCGGCAGCGACGAACCAGGATGAGGTTTAAGATTAAATGTGAGTTTAACCGTGTCTTTACTAGGTGTCTTGTTCTACGTCATTGTCAATATCAAACTCGCCTTTTCTCTTTTGGGCTCAAGATTTTTGACTCACATGATAAAGATATGTTAAAAGCCATTGTGGAGCTACTTTTTCAATCGTTGCAACGTCCATTCCCACCGTTGCCAGAGTGCCACGGTAGACGTCCATGCCTGTGGACGCTTCTGCGCTTTCCTCGGTAATCATGATCGTGGTTGAAGAGGGTATAGACAATGGCGGAAATTCGGATAGGTCTGGTGGAGTTAATACTTCGGCGTCTTTGTCTGAGGATCTACTGGCCGTAGTCGAATCTCGCCGACTGTTATCCTGAAATTGTTGCTGTAAGTAATTTTGCTACTCTCTCTATCTCTGTGCTTTTTGCCCGGTATACCCCTACCTTATCATCTCCCTCATATGATTCATGAGATGACGCTTCATCCGGCGACGGTGATTTTGATAGTTTTGCTTTCACAGAAAGGTTTTTAAGTCTGTTGATAAAGTTGGTGCTTCCAGTAGGTGACACGGGTGAAGCAGGTAACGCGGCAGGTGGTGGGATCTGTACAGGAGAAGAAGCTTGGTCGGCGGTAGGATGTGTTCCTGAAAAGTAGTCATGTTGTTGGCTGCTAGTAGATGGCGGTGCGGTGAAAGGCCCATTGAAAACAGTTGTGCCGCTAGGTGAAGCTGGAGATTCTCGGAATCCTTTTATATTTGTAGATATCGCGGTCAGCGGCGGCTTCTGGATCTGGCGTTCTTTTGCCACAGGGCGCTCCCGTTTGTTACTGGGAGACGACTGAACTTGGTCCTTGCTCCGGCGTTCTTCGACGCTCGGTGATGATGAAGACTTCTGTTTTTCTTGTTGTTGCCGCATCTTGGCAGCAATAAATTCGCTAAATAGGTGAGCCAGCACCCATTTCCCCAGATTAACTAAGTTGAAACTGTGCATGTAAGTTTCGTCAAATAGCAATAAGAGGGCTGATGATAGTATTACCCCTCTGATCTTCTTTGATCTCGTAGCCCTCTGGTACGCCGATCTCGTCCGCATACATTTCGCAGTCAAAACAGGTAAAACCGTCGAGTTGCACTGTAATGGCCTGTTCACTTTGCTTAGGTGCAATCATCCCTTTTACCCGCGGCGAACAGTTATTACCCCTATTTTTGTGTCCACAGTGCACCATGGAGGGAAGCTGTCCATGCTGTTCACCTCTTGAGCGACTTCGTCCAGTTTCCGTTTTCCAAAAATTTTAATTTGAACACACTAGAAAAGAAATCATTCACCATAAATACCGCAACTCTTTTTATCTGAAATGTGTATCTTACATTGACCAAATCCCACAGTGCCACTACGCCTTCTGTATTCTGAGTCAATACATGACGTCTATTTTGAAGCACCATATGCGTTGAAACTCCAGGTTTGCCTATTAACATGTTGGCTTTAGTCCATATAATTCATCCAACCACCATGGATATCGCACCTTCTATGACACTATCGGGAGAGTCCCTTATAGGCAATAATGATTCGTCAGAATCCATATCGTCGTCTTGGTAGCTGATGGGTATAGACATGACCGAACCAGCATATAGGGTTAAATTATCCGCGGTGTCAATGATCTGTGAGTGATATCTCGGCATAGGTGGCGGTAACTGCATGACAGCAGATGTCGGTATCTCTGGGTTGTATTCCGAACGGGTAAGAACCTGTCTTGACGCTCGTGAAGGAATTGAAAGCTGGATAAAAGTGAATTTGTTGATACCGTATAAGCTTTTTTTGATGGAAAGAAAAAGGCTTACCCAGCGGTTTATGTTTGAACTGGATGTAGCAGTCCAGACGTAAGTGTCGTTGTATGCGACAAGCTTCTCGCGGAAACTCTTTAGCACGGTATGCTGACAAAGTCTACAGACCACTCACCTTGACTACCCCGGACTGTTCCTTGAACAATGCTATACATTCACTGTTTTCACTATCACCGTGGCCAGATACCTCTGTTCTCGTCACTAGACCATCCCGTGATCCAGCATAGAACGTACGTAAATCCGGATCCTCAGAGTACAGTGCCCACACAGAATCCGGATGTGTTTCATAAGTAGTAATACATCTTTGTGCCTTTAGAGACCACAGTTTGATGGTAGAATCGGATGATCCAGAAAGAACCTAAGAGTTATCAATATGAGTTTCGAGTACGGTTAGAGAGATCGTCTTTTCCATTACATGGGTCCCATCGTGGCTTAACAAAAGAGCCCTGATATTGTCAGTGTGTCCAGTCAATCGCCCAATGTGTTTTCCTGTACGAGGATCCCATAATCTTACAATCTTTTTTAAGCCGCTTAAAAGTACTGCATTTCGCGCAATGTACACCTGCAATTTTATACCTTTTCCGGAGAGCCAGTGGCAAGGAGGGTACCAGATGGATTCACTGCCATAGCATATACTGAAGCCTTGGATGCAGCATGGTGCCGATCACCTAGCATGATAACAACTTGCATAAACCGGTTGAACATATTGGCGATTGTATAAAAACGTACTGGACGTGGAATCCAAGCTTTCATCCGACGCGTTAGCGCTTGCATTCATCGTTAAAACAGCCTGACACCGTTCAACGTCCCAAATATTGATCTTTTTATCGAAACCACCACTTGCCACCCATCCAGCTTTTGAAGCAGACGCCAAACATTTGACATAATCGGTGTGCCAGCCGATCGTATGCGCATCGGTCCCGTGAACGGCCCATAATTTGACGGTCCTGTCCGAGGATGCAGATACAACTATTGCCCGAAAGTTCGTCAGAAGATCTCAACCTTAAACCAATTGGACAGCGCGTACCAAAGTTTCCGTTTCTGCACAGAGCTATATCGTTCACCCAGTCGGTATGCATTTGCGAAAAGACTCTACAACTCGCTTTTTTTGGAGGCTTTCGGTTGCTGTCCATGTGAGTCGATCGCGCTAATCGTCCGCCCCGAAAAATTTATTATTACCAAATGTTCTCTATCCAGCACCCATTGGCCATCACTAGTAATCGAAGGGTTGTCGTTTTCCTCGAGATCGTCTGTTTTAGTGCGCTTGAATGGTAAATGGAGATCCCAGCCGGCAACAACGCCATCCCTGCCAGCAGAGTATAGTATGCCGCCAACGCCAGTACTCTCGCAAGTGTCATGTACGGTGGAATCCAAAGCTAAGGAATTGACTCCAAGTCTATGGGCTCTGCCGCCATCAGTCGCTTCGACGACGTAAGACACTTTGCGCCGCGCTGGTGCTTTCATTGTTGGACTGGAAAACTCAGGATGCGGGGGTGAGACATGCGTTCGGACGTTGTGCGGAAATCGGCGTGACGACATTTCATACCGGCGGCAACGCTGCATGAACATGGTGTTACTGCAGATCCGCGTCTAACATTCATCACAAGATAGAATGTTCGTTGTGATCTTATCGATGCTCGATATAATGGTATCTAAGCTGAAAGTGATCGCTGATCATTTTAACGAATTTCCCTGTCTACCAAAACGGTAGGAGCCAGAGTTGGTCATCATATCGAACATCACTATATCGAACAGGCACTGTACAATATCGTCTGCGCTGAAGCTCATTCTGAAATTGGATCCACTCATGTCGATTGCCAAAAGAATAAGAGGCGACAGAAGGACAGCTTTACTGCATATTAAAGAGAGATAGAGGAATGCAAATATAGCAACTTGCACACATAGACTTGAATAAAATATATACATACACCAATGATAAACAATTTAGCTTTGCCCGACCTTGCCTTTTTGCGAACTGCACGGTGCTGAAATAATGCTCAAGACGCCGTCGCAGTTCTCGAATATAAACCGAGCCTTCAATATGCTCGCAGTTTGGTACTCGCGGCAGAAAGTCGGTAAAAACCTGATGAAGTAGTATACGCATCTATGGTGGACAAGCCTCAAGCATGATTCCGCCAGCGACATTCAGAAATGCATAAAGGAGGGCAGGCGTAATTCGACGCAGTATTAGTACTTTGCAGGTTCTCAACAGCCAAGACCATCCTTGCTCGCCCCCGACGGGTCCATGGCCTGATTGTATCATCACTGCAAACACCATCGCGTAGGCCATTTGATGCACCTGGTCATATTCATCTTCATCATCTTCAGTAAAATGGCTCTGCGCGATATGTAGATCAGCGGGGACATAATGTAGGAACTGTCAGCGCTAATTTGCCGGATCGACGTCATGGTAATTGGGTATCATGTCAGGGCAACGCTTACACAGTTGAACCATGAACTATTCATAAACAAAAGGTGTGTCTCAGCACAACAACGCCGCAAGTTTTCCATAACAGCACGCTGCTTCCCAAGCAACGGACGACCACACTTCCGGGCGAGCTTGCAACTATGTACGTGATCGGTATGTCAAACAGAAAACGAGAGAGCACTATCGCTACCATAAAGTCTTGAATTACTTTCCGAAGTAAATACTCACTTCCATCCTGCGATGTATATTCCCCGGCTACAAGCGATGTATTCTCAATGACGGCATCCTACAGTGGTACCTCGATTTTCACCGCCCCGTATTGATCTCCAAACCACAGGGAACACATGAGGGCGGAGAAAATTCGAGGGACCACTATAAAAAGAGACAGGCACACAGACAGAGGCAATCATCTATTCAAACCCTTCCTTGGTGTGACTTACGCGTTGCATAACCGCATACTCGTTGTACTCCAAGCGCTTCAGAATGCTCTTGATTTTAATCCGTTCCCATAAAGGACTATCCGCAGGGGAGTGTTCAACTCGACTTTTTCTTTAATGTCCGCGTCATAATTGTCAAGTGTCGTCGTGTCGCTATGGCACCGTCTTCTGTGGGAAAACATCAAGCTTTTAGATATAGAGCGGTATATTTAAATGTTTAGTTAGCACTCTTCTTTTATTATGGAATTGGTGCACAACAAAACAGTATACCAGGCGTCAGTGAGGCAAGTGAAAAGAGAGATAGTAAGACTGCTTGTGCTCTCAGTATGTGCATAAATATTTTCCTGGTCCCATAACAGAGATCTTTCAGTATTAATCAAGGACAAATACAGCATGTCGCTATTCTTGGCGACACCGTTCCCTGTGTGCTCCGTACTTGGAAAATCCTCTTTGTCCCGGACTTTTACGTAATAGACTCATACAAATAGTTTGCGATGGTGTGATATATGAAAGAAAGAATGAATAATGTTATAAATATTTCAAAATCATGCTTCCTATGCTGCTTTGGCCAAACAAAACGTATTTTAATTGATTAGAAGAGGAAGTTAAACATGCCACGTGCTGCTCCTTTTTTTTGTTCTTGGAACCAAGAGGCCGGCCGCGCTTTTTTGACAAAGCTTCCTCGCATATCATCTTCAACCTCTTGCAGCGATGGCAGGGCCGAGGTTCGTCACATGCATGATGGGCCTTCCTGCAGCCAGCACAGGCCTTTTTGGTGCTTTGACTGGAGCCAGCGACATGTGAAGATATGTAAACTGGCGACAAGTCAGGGCCTACAACTTGACGCTGCAGCTCCTCTAAATCGACCGTTTCTTGGACGGCGGGTGAAGATTCGTAGACAGGCGGAAGATCGAGATCCAGAATCTCCCGCAGTAGTAGCTCTAAGTCACGTGCGTTTTGAAAGTTTTCGTGATAGCGTTGCATGCAGGAAGTACAGGTGAAGGATTGAATTCCGTAGCGCTGCTCTCTCTCTAATCTACATTTATATACTGTTCGTCCGTCGCTGCGCTAAATCAACGGACGTCAGATGGTGTCTTCAAACCTGGGTTCGGAGCATTATGTGAAACCAACATTTTTGATGCAAAAGAACGCTTCGTTACATGTCATGGTTTCATTGTCTGTTTGGTCCCCCCATTCGTCAGTCCGATGTCCTTGTTAGACATAAATTAAGATTTTAGACTAGCGGTATGTCCTTGCTTGGCTTCAAGTTTCATGGTGCTTAATATTGATACTCCAATGGCTGACTTACCGAAAAGCATAGTGGTGTGCGACAGACTGATAGGGCCTGTGGGACAAAAATGCGATCGTTGTATCAATAATAACGATGTATTGACATGAGCACAGTGATGGCCAAGCATCAAGGCTCACTGGATACAGTGCTCGTCTTTGCAGTGATATGCCAGTGTATCATGACTGGCTGATCAATGCAATGTTCATGCTTGTAGACTTTGTACTCCTTTAGGAAGGAAATCGTGGCTGCTTTCTGTCGCGGTTCTCACTTCTTCTTTTCCTGTTCTTATTGTTGCTTCTTTATTTCA
The DNA here is from genome assembly GCA_000787465.1 of Thermomucor indicae-seudaticae. Classification (NCBI taxonomy): domain Eukaryota; kingdom Fungi; phylum Mucoromycota; class Mucoromycetes; order Mucorales; family Lichtheimiaceae; genus Thermomucor; species Thermomucor indicae-seudaticae. The sequence goes on from JSYX01000078.1 coordinate 11,967, forward strand.
TCGGTCCTTATAGCCTTTTCGACCATCTTTACGAAAAACGTTAGCCCTGTGAATAAGCAAGAGAAAAAAGACCGTACCTTTTGTGTGTTTTCAATCCGCTCCTCTAGCTCTTCCTCCAGCTTCTCGTCACGGTCCAGTCTAGTTTGAAGTGAGCCTTTCGGCATGAATGACAGGACCCGTTCACAACATACCACATCAGACTGTCATCAACCATTTTCTCCTCTTCTTTTTTTCTACGCTTCTCCAACAGCTCGCGCTTCATCTTCTCCAACTTTTTGTAATGATCCTGCTCCCGCGTCCTATACTTTTCGTTAATCGCACACCACACACCACCAACATGTTTAATGTGTCAAATATTTAAGAACCAAGCAAGAGTTCTTATCATGATCTTCTTCGACGTTTGTTCACGATAAGTTTATGGGATGGGTCGGGGTCCGACCTGAGACCCGTTCGGGACAGATCAATGGGAAAGATCAATGGGACACCCGTTGTCCCGGTTATTAAATGGGACGGGACCCGGGACGACCCTTCCCAATTAAGAGCCCTAGGCACAGGCGTAGACGACTAGACTGGGTGCTTCTTTATTGGTCCTTCTTCCATCGGAATCCGATGGACTGGCGCAAACAACTGGATTGGTCATGTTTTTAAAGTTAAGTCCATAGCAATGACACAATCAGCAAACGCCTCATCGTCAACAATACGAAAGACTACCGCTACAGCGACTTGCTGGTCGCTGCTGCTGCCACTACAACTGCGGTGACCATGTTGGTGATAAAGAGAGAAGAAAAAGAAAGTGGTAAGAGCGACTCTTATTTATAGCTGCCACCCTGCAGGTTGCTAAGTCAAAAATGCATCGATTGCCTCCTTGTTATGGCGCATGATAAAAAGAAGTCACTCGTTTTCTACTGTATGTATATGCATATCAAGTGTGTCGACCCTGACATGGTTTGTCTCTCACGCATCGTTTTGCGAATATGCTGCGTAGAAGTCGAGCCTTTGTTTACGTCGTCGGGTAGGTTCGTGCTGTGCTAATTTTATGTCCATGGGAGATGTCTTCCACGTATTTTGCAATAGGTTGCACAGATGTCATTATTCGAAGATTCCCTTGGCCATCCCAATAGGAGGACCGCTGATCCATTTTCTCATTCACTGATTCTTGCTAAAATTCTTGACAGTATCCTGTAACGAGGCTTTGACAATGCTCGACGTCGTCGGGCCGGTGGGAGAAGAAACAGCTCGGCTTGGTTCGCTGCAGCCAAATTTGGATTAGTGGGAAAGAGTCTCAAGCTTCCAACAATTACTTTGTAAATGAGTGTCCCAATCCTATGACATTGTCACCATAGTAACCTAGAGCGTCAATGTATGAACATGCAAGCTCCATTTGTCTATTCCTAAAGTCTCGTTCATACAGTACGCAGCTGCCTAAAGTCAATCCAGCCTTCTCAAGGTAAGTTCAAAAAGCTCTTTCTCATCAATGAAAAGCATTCTCTGTAAGTCGGTCATGATCATCAAAAGTCAAGCAAAAACCATGTACCATGATTGTATGCTGCAAAGGCAGGACCTTAGCCCAAATATTGATGATGCATTCTTCTGTTTTAACGCTTCATTGATTCGAATCCTTATGATAAGATAGGATTCGATCGCTGATCTGCTATTCTGCTCCCCTATTTCTATGCGCCACCACTCAAAATCAAAGCAGCAACAAACAGAAAAACATGGGGTACATTATCAAAGTGTACCTAAAACTAATCACAGTAGTCTTTTGTTTGTCTTATCCAACACAAATTCTTATCAATAAGCCATGTTGTCAGTAGTATTCGCCGCGTGCATGGTGTAGGGTCCAGAGAAGCGTTTTCTGTATACCCCACAGTCAATTCGTTCTAAAATTTTCAAGGCCTTTTTGTTCAGTGCATTTCTTTAGATGTGGGTACGTCCGGCTTTCGCTTGGATTTAACATTCTATCAAGAAGCGCCTTCCATTACTTACTCACAAGCAAGATCAGAAGCTCCATAAAAATAGGTACGGTAAGGATGCCGACTCCTACTTGTGCTGGTGTTCGCGCGCGCAAAGCCCTAATAGACTTTTGGGTGAGAGTCGACTCACGTGTTATGTTTTTATGCCTAAGAGAAACGGCGTCTCAGCGAACGTTTTACAAGGGCTTTTGGCTATCTGCGCCATACCGTCGCAGGTAAAAAAGCAAAGACTTGGATATTCAATAAATGTGCATTATCGCCAGAAGAGAGGAGGACAAACGAAGATCCCTTTTATATTGGACGTACAGTATTGTCTGTGCTGAAGCTCATTCTGAAAAAGGAAAGATCACTCATGCCCATTACCAAACGAAGAAGAACCAACAGAAAGAAAACTTTTCTACAAACGATAGGTAGAGATATACTGATAAAGAAATACATATAGAATGCGAAGAAAGTAATTGACAGAAGGACTTTAATAAAATATACATAGAGATCAAGGGTAAATGATTTTGATTTTCCGCCCCTGCTTCTTTCGATTTTTGTGCATTACACAGCGCAAAAATAACGTTCAAGGCGCCACTGCAATGCTCGAATGTATGTCGAGCCCTCAATATCCTCGTAGTCTAAGACTCGGGGGCAAAGGTCGGTCAAGATGTGTTCAAGTAGATTTCGTATATGTCGCCCACAAGCGTCCAGCATGGTTCCGCTAGCGACATTGAGAAATCCGTAAATGAGGGCAGGCGTGATTCGATGCGGCGGTGTCTTGGAGGTCCGCGACAGCCAAGCCCAACCTTCTTCGACCCCTATGGGTCCATGGCCTGATCGTATCATCGCCGCAAACAACATTATGTGGGCCATTTGATACATTGGGCTGTCCTTGTCATCATCAGCTTCATAGGACTGTCGATCATTTGTAGAAAGGTTCTGCGCGATATGTAGATTAGCGATGGCATGATGTAAGAATGGTCAGTGCCAATTTACCGGGTTGCCAGGTATCATGTTCGGGCACCGAGCGTACAGTTCGGCCATAAAGTATTCATTGAAATGGGGCGTATCCCAGGAGAGAAGAGCTGCAAGTTTTCCATAAAAAAGACTGCTTCGCAAGCAATCGAAGACCACATTTCTGCGCAAGCTTGTGACTACGTTCAAGTCAGTACATAAAAAAGGAAAGAAGCGAGAGGCATTATTGTTATTGTACCAAGAAGTCCTGCACCGTTTTTCGAAGCAAATATTCATAGGCTTGCTGGGAGGTATGCTCCCCGGCTACAAGCAGTATGGTTCCAATCATGGCGTGCTAATAATGACAGAAAGAGAGAGTCAATCAAGCGTTTATTCAAACCTTACTTTGGTGTTACTTACGCTTTGCCTAACCGTATACTCATTCTATTCCAAGCGCTTCACAATACGCTTGATTTTAATTCGTTCTCCATAAAGGTAGGACTGCAGCGGCACATTCCACTCCACGTTGTCCTTTACGCAGGCGTTGTAATAATCAAGAATTGATGTATGCTTTTTATATTCTTCTAAAGCAGAAATCGCTGCTGCTTTTTCTTCTGTCGTTCGTCTTTTCGTTTCTTGATTCTATCGGCCTTGATGGCCTCTTCTACGAGCTTTACGAAATACTTTAGCCCTTTTGGAAACAAAAGCAAAAAGGATCTTACCTGTCTTGTCTTCGCAATTGTCTCTTTCAGTTCTTCTTCCATCTTCTCATCACGCTCGAGCCTAGTTTGATATGAGCTTTTGCACATGAATAAAAGGTCCCGTCCAAAACATACCACATCATACTGTGTTCCATCAACATCTCTCTCAGCTTCTTGTTCTCTTCTTGTTCTTTCTTCTTGTTCTTCTCCAGCAGCTCTCGTCTCATGTTTTCCAACTTCTGGTAATGCTCCTTCTCTTTTTCCAGATACACCGCGAGCAAACCTGGCTCAGACTACCCGCACCCGCCAATAAGGTTAATGTATCAAATCTATAAGATCAACGCAAGAGATCTTACAATAGTTCTCTTCCTCAACTGTGTCGGCTGCGATTGGCGCGCGTGCCTTGAAAGAAGTTACGCGTTATAGTTACAATCTTCATCCAACCTAAAGCAACACAGTATTTTTTTCCTTACTGCTTGGGTTTTACGTATTTCTCCTCCTCATCCGAGTCGGACGGACAAGCATACATGACCGGATTGGTCACTTCCTGCAGGTCAAATCTACCGCAATAACATAATCAGTCAACGCCTAACGGTCAACAATAAGAAAAAAATTACTGCTGCGGCGTGTCTTCCTCCTCCTCATCCGAGTCCATTGGACAGGAATAGACAACCGGATTAGTCGCCTTTTCCAAATTGAAGCTACAGCAAGGACGAAATCAGTAAACGCCTAACGGTTAATAATGCGAAAAGATTACCACTCAGGCTTCATATGCTTCTCCGTAGGATCGGATATGGGGGCGTCAACATCCAGATCCATCATTTCTACTTCGTATCTACAGAAATGATATAATCAGTCAGCGTCAGACGGTCAACAATACGAAAAATTATCGCTCAGGCTTCACGTACTCCTTATCCTCTTCCTCCGCCTCGAGTGGGCAGGCACCAACAATCGGATGGGTGAATCCAACTTTATACCTACAGCAATGACATAATCAGTCAAAGCCTAAGGGTCAGCAATAATGAAAGTTTACCGCTGCAGCGACTTGATAATTAATTCTGCAATTGCTGTCATGACTACTGCCACGACTGCCACTGCTGCCACTGCTACTCCTACTGCTGCTGCTCCTACTAATATCAAAAGTGCCAGTACTTCGGTGATCATGATGCGGATAAAGAGAGAAGAAAAGGGACGTGGGAAAAGTGACCGTTACTTATAGACTTCTCCATGCAGGTTGTTAGACCAGAATGTATAAATTGCCTCTTTGTTTGTGCCCTCGTGATAAGAAGGAGAAGCGCAGCTTTTACTGTGCATGTATGCACGGGTATTGAACTTGGCAAAAGGAGACGTGCAGACTCAGGTGACATGCATTGCGCGTCTCATGCGTCTGCACCACTGTTTTTTGCTCCGCAGGATAGCGACGTTCGTGTGTGCTCTGTGTAAAAGGCTTCTTTATGTCTCGGTAAAAGAACGCTGGATATTCCGATTCTCGCTTTCGCTGCTGCTGCTTGCATGCGCGTAAATCTCAATAGGCTTTTGCTAAAAATCGGCTCACGTTTTATGTCCGTATTGCCTGAGAGAAGGAGGACGTTTTTACACGTGCTTTCGATACGCTATGATAATCGATCGACGTGCCAGGGTGTAGCAGATAAAAAAGCGAAGACCCAGATACGCAATAAACGCGCATTATCGCCAGAAGAGAGAAGGAGCTACCTTTTATACAGTATTCAGCGATCCTACATGTACTGTACAGTATCGCCTGTGCTGAAGCTCATCCGCCCACTCATGCCCGCTTAAGAGGCGAAAAAAGAGTACTTTACTGAATATGAAAGTGAGATACAGGAACACAGATAAACTTCAATGAAGTATACAACATATCAAGTATAAACGATTTAATTTTCCCAAATGAGACGAATTGCGTTTTCGCGCACCACGTATGGGTACCGCCTGTGCAGTTCATATTCATAAAATAGTGGCGTGTCCCAGCACAGGAAAGCCGCAAGTTGTCCATGGGAGTACGTAGGCTGCTTCCCAAGCAATCGACGACCACACTCCTTGCGCGACCTTGTCATTAGGGATCTTTCACAAACGAATATCAGTGATATCCGCATTCGTTCGAATCTTTTGAAGAACCCTACTTGTAACTATGTTTAACTCAATACATCAAAAAGTAAAAGAGAGAGAAGCATCATCGTTACCATAAAGTCCAGGACCGCCTTCCGCAGCAAATACTCATAGGCATCCTGGGAGGTGTATCCCCCAGCTGCAAGCAATATATTTCTAATCATCACGGCATGCTAATAACGACAGACAAACAGAATCAATAGTCTATTCAAACCTTTACATTGGTGTCACTTACCCGTCGGATCACCGCATTCTCGTTGTGCGGCAATTGTTTTCAGATGCGCTTGATCTCCATACGTTCGCCATAAAGGTACATCCGTAAAGGGGGACATCCCACTCTACATTTTCTTTGATGTGGGCGTTGTAATACCCAAGTATTGCCGTACGACCTTCGTATGTCTCCAAGGCGGCAGACGATGTCAGTTTGGCTCCTTGCTCGCGCTTCTGACGCTCTACCTCTTTTTATCGGCCTTGATGGCGTCTTCCACACGCTTTACGGAAGAACTTTAGCCCTGTGCATAAGCAAGTGAAAAGGGTCTTCCTGTCGCGTCTTTGAAATGGCCCTCTTCCAGGGTCAAACCACGCGCCCACACTAGTGCACGGATGAGCCTTCGCATGAATAAAAGGGCCGGTCCACGCAACATACCACGCCAGGCTCGCATCGCTAAGCTTTTGACACAGCTTTGCCAACTCCTCTTCCAACGGCTCCCACTTCATCCTCTCCGACTTCTTGTAATGCTGCCCGATACTCCTGTCAGGCCCGCACTACACCCGACCGACAAGTTTAATGTGTCAGATCTTCAAGAAAGAAGGGAAAGGTCTGCTTCAACTTCCTTACCGTGGTGGTTTCACGTAGTCCTCCTCATCCTCAGTATCGGATGGGCAGGCGTATATGACCTGATTGGTCACTTTTTTCATGTTAAAACAACAGCAATGATGTAATCAGTAAACACGTAATGGGCAACAATAAGAAAAAAAAGCCTCGGCTACGGACAAACCCACCTGCCCTCTGAGAGTCCCATCGATCACCGTTCCCGTGCATTCCATTGAATTGGGTGGAAAATAAATAACACCAGCGTTTCTACCAACACCTCGAGAAACGAAAGCACCGAGCGTATCGCGATCTGCATGGTTTTTGCTTTCCGCGAGCAATGTAGGAACTGCAGCCCTTCATTACGCCGAGGAGGGAAAGTTTGCCGTTGTCGCCATCAGCAGCGACCAGCACAAGGTGATCCTCGGCAGCAAACACCAGGAGAAGTACCGCGACATGTGTAAAGCGGAGGAGGAGAAAGCACCCGAGGAGGGAAAGACGGTGTCCTTGGAGTGCAGCGCAAGAACGATACGTAACGGGTTCGGTTACATCACTTGATGGAGGTGGGGTGTCCGTAGCCGAGGCCTAGGAAAAATTACCGCTGCTGCTGTAACGATGTGTGGATAAAGAGAGAAGAAAAGGGAGGTGGCGTTATTCATAGCCGCCACCATGTATAAATTGCCTCATGATAAGAAGACGACCTGCACTTCAGAGTACGCATTATGCACAATCGTTGAACGTGATAAAAAGAGAGGACTGCGTCAGCACCAACGTCCACGTATACTGCGTAAAAGTTTATGTCTCGGATAAAAGCAACGTTACTGCAAGGCTGGTTCCACTCTTGCTATCATACATGGATCATACATTATGATTAACATCAGCATCTTTCAAATATCTTGTACAAATCATTCAGGTTCGCCAACTGGACAACAAACTGTTGATCGGCCAAGCTACGAGGAGCCACAAACTGTGCTGACTTGACGCTCGGGAACAAGACATGCTCCACCTGCCAGAGATAAGCTTCATGGTCCTTGTCGTACTTGGCCCTTTCTTCCTCCAAAGAAGGTTCCAAGGGCGGCTCGGCGCTATACAGGATAGCCAGTTCCCGTGCTATATGGTCAATACGATTGCTTTCACTTTGCCAGTCAACCTGTATATTCAATGATTGTTAGTATTTAATCTATATTACCATCATCATCTTTTATATACAAACCTCGGTTCCTAGTCGAAGAAAAAACAGTGGCAGCTTATCCAACGTTGGAACATATCGTTTCAAGAGCACAGGTAAGCTCGCCAGATGGCCCGTTTCAGTGATACGCATCGAAAAGTACTCGTTTAAAAGATCACGGTGTGATTGAATCGTTTCCAGGATTTTCTAGCACCCTCATTATTTAGTTCCTTTCTTCCCCTGGACGAATGCCCAAAAGACAAACCATGGCCACTCGTTGCTTGTCCTGCAGCTGAGGCGGAAGTTCTCCTTTCTGCTCTTGAACTTCGAGTGCGACCACAATAAACTCTTCGATAGGCACCGGGTTCGATAGCTCCATCGTGCCAAATTCGCAGATTCCATTGATCACGACTTGATAAAACAGCTCTTCGCTATAAATAAACGATTGTAGATCAGACGGTATTGCTGCAAAGTTGGCAATCCTCTTACCTCAGTACAGCGTAATTGACCAGATAAAGACTCGTTTCGTGTTGAATCAAAGCCAGGCTATCGTCGACGCAACCCACAAACGTGTGGTTATTTAGCACGCTACAGAGACCTAAAGCAAGTTATAAACAATTCAAATCCCGCTGCGTACAGATAAAGACTTACCAGGATGGGCAGATTTTCGAATCGCATCCCGCAAAACAGCGACATGCCGTATCGTTGGTCTCGTTTCCTGCTGCATTCTTCAAAACGTAAATCATGCGAGAATCAGCCATGATAAAGATATCAAACTCACGATGCTTGTGTCGTGAATAATGGTCTTTCCGGTTCTTGTGATCTTGCTGGGACGGCAGGGCAAACAAACGAATCCAATGTTCGCATCTTGCTATCCGTTCGGACGTAGCTGTAATCATTTACTTTTCTTGTAATAGTAGACGATCCTATCATGCGCTGTTATCCACAAAGGCCTGATAATGGTTATTAACTAAAACTCACTTTTAATCTCCTCAACACTGGGTGCTCCAGGCAGCAGCGTCTACGGCATGATATGAATCTCAGTAGGACTAGACAGATGACTCTATATAATCGAACGCACCTGGGTATAAAAGGTTCGGGACTGGTTTGCGTTCTCCAAGAGTTCCTGAAACGCGTCTCCAACCGCATCCACGATTCGGTCTTCGTTTAACAGGTGGACCTGGAACGCGAACGTCAATGCAAATGATTGCGCGTTTTTGACAGAAACAAACCTCTCTTTTCGTCGGATGCACGTTCACATCCACGTTTCGCGGATCGATTTCAAGGCTGAGGTATACAAATGGATGCGATCCTCTTGGTAACAAGGACGAATACACGTTTTCGACCATTCTTTTGACTGCCGCGTTCTCAACCAACCGGTCTACATGTGTATAATGAGTGATATAGACGGGGGGAGTACTAGAAATTAAGCCTTACTATTAATGAATAAAAGTAGCGTCATTTTCTTGACATGATAATTGGCGTTCGAAATCGCAGCCTTCATCTTCTTTATCGAAAGCTCTGGGAACTCTTTCTCGGCATGTAAAAGCTCTGTTGCGACCGACGAGCCATAGATTTGTCGAATGTTATCTGTAAGCGTTGAACCAGAGGATGTCTGTACATCGGCATGTGTTGCGCCTTGCTAATAATAACAAGCATGGGTATTTGGTGTCCAAAAAGGAGTTCATGGGCATCAAAGACTTTTACCTTGCGACAAGTAAAGCCAACCGATGGGTTATGTACCGCATACCGACTGACGACGTCGAGGATCCGGTTGTATTCCTCACCTGGAGATTTTAGAGCCTTTCGACGCGCGGGTACGTTATAAAACAAGTCTTCACACTAAAGACAAGTTGAGCCAAACAGGAGCTTTTCTCCATATCCCTAAGCGGCCCACTTGCCGTGATCTGAGTACCACCGTTTCCTGCACACGGTTTCGGTTCGGCGCTCAGCCCGGGTCGTGGCGGTACAAGCTTGCCATCTGAATAACAAGCCCTATACGCGTCATTCAATTTCTCTTTTTTCTTCTTCACTTTTTCTGTCCAAAATAGATACCGAAAAGCACATTTGGAACCTGGCGTCTTGGTCGTGATCGTCACATGGGCCACATGCGAAATACTAGCCAGCGCTTCACCGCGGAACCCAAATGTCGCGATACTCGAGAGATCCTCAAACTTGCTCAGTTTGCTGGTCGTGAACCGTTCACAAACGATGGGCAAATCTTCTCTCTACATATCGAGCGTTTTTTAAAAAGAAGGACCTTTAGCTGGGAAAGAGAGTAGCCAAGAACCTACGCGTATGCCGTGACCATTGTCTTGAATCTGAAGTAATTTCAGCCCGCCATCCTTGACAAAGATTTGGATTGTCGATGCACCGGCATCCAGCGAATTCTCAATCAATTCCTTGAGCGCATTCGCTGGTCTGTGAATGATCTACACCACACTATAAGGTACTGCCGCTGCATGAATCAATTATTTCGAGATAATAATATAAACCTCGCCTGCCGCGATCCGATTGACTACGGTTTGATCGAGTCGTTTAATCGTCGGCACGGACATTGTTCGACCCAGAAAAATATGGTATTCGGAAACGGAATTCTCATAAACTCTCTGGACTGCTACCATGTTTCATCTTGGGTCTAAGATATGCCATGTTTCCTGCTGATATTGTAGACGGTCGACTGGCACGTAAAGCAAAACATCTAGATTTTTGCCTTGGCAATACACGTTTTGACCATGTTGCATTAAAAACCGGAATAAACATCATTCCGCGTTCTTTTATAGATGTCCATGTTTGACTTGATACTGTGCGACCGGACACTTCTGTAAAAGTTCTCGGGCAATAGCTATTTGATTGGATATAAAAGAGGCAGCCAGAATTTTTATATTCCTCTCCACAGTTTTTTCCACATTTCACACCCAATGACCGTGACAGAAGAAAATCGGCAAAAGGCCGAAGCAATCAAGGCCGAGGCCAACAAGTTATTTGCAGGTTTGTTCGCAGTCTGCTAAATTTCGGTGACGAATCCAGAAAGACTCATGACGCGTTAAAAAGAAAAACGGTTTCCCGAAGCCATTGAGAAATATACCGAAGCCATTAATCTTAACCCAGAAGTCGCTTCGTATTATACCAATCGCGCATTTTGTCATTTGAAGCTCGAATCCTACGGTTATGCTATTGCGTAAGGTTTGCCCCTCGTCGTTAGAACTTGTAATTCCTGCAAACGATACTGACACGCACACACACAAAGCGATGCAGAAGCTGCGCTCAAGATCGATCCAAACTTTACAAAGGCCAATTATCGACGCGCTTCGGCGTATATGGCGCTCGGCAAGTTTAAAGAGGCCCTTAAAGATCTCAAAGTGGCAAGTTGTATGCACAAAAACCAAAGGAGGACAGTCAAATGATCTCCTTAATAACAGGTCTCGAAACGCGCTCCCAATGACAAGGACGCCAAGGCGAAAATGGAAGAATGTACAAAGATCGTTAGACGCATCGAATTTGAAAAGGCTATCGAGGTAATGCTTGCTGTTGAGCTGGTAGCCAGCCAGGATCTGACTGAGGTTGATTGTTAGCATGATGATCGTACGCCCAGTGTAGCCGAGACCATTGACATTAATAACATGAGTAAGTGGGAGAGAGGGAGAGTGCGACGCAATGGGTACAATATTGACTTTATTCCTAGCCGTCGAACCTACATATGATGGTCCGAGGATCGAGGACGAAACAATCACTGTAGACTTTGTCAAGCAAATGATTGAACGCTTCAAGAACCAGAAAAAGATACACAAAAAGTATGCCTTTATGGTAAGTTGATCCATCCAGTCTATATATCATCATGCACTCACTCAATGCGATGGTAAAGATCATTTTAGCAGTCCGGAAAATGATGCTCGAGGCTCCCTCACTCATTGACGTGAGCGTGCCAGAAGATGGTCTCTTGACTGTATGCGGTGACGTGCATGGTAAGAAGGATATTGTAATTTCAGAGCCTCGCACCTTTCTTTTGTGCTAAGAAAATGCACGCAAGGCCAATTTTATGACTTTATCCATATCTTTGAATTCAACGGGTATCCGGACGAAAAGCACGCGTACCTGTTCAACGGCGACTTTGTGGACCGAGGCAGTTTCTCGGTCGAAGTCATCCTGACCCTCTTTGCTTTTAAATGGCTGTATCCAGACCGTCTGTACCTGGCTCGCGGTAATCACGAGACCGACAACATGAACAAGGTCTACGGGTTTGAAGGCGAAGTCAAGGCCAAGTTTAGCGAGATGATGTTCAAGCTGTTCTCCGAGACTTTTGGTGTGCTTCCTTTGGCTCACGTGATCCAACACAAGATTCTGGTGGTGCATGGCGGTCTGTTCTCAGAGGATAACGTGACGCTGGACGATATTCGCAAGATTAATCGGTTCGCGCAACGGCAACCAGGCACAGAAGGTCTGATGTGCGAACTCTTGTGGTCGGATCCTCAGCCCGAGCCCGGTCGAGGTCCGAGCAAGCGCGGTGTCGGTATTCAGTTTGGACCGGATGTGACCAAGAAGTTTTTGGAACATAATAACCTGGGTATGTTCCTTTATAAAGTAATTGTAGTTATGGTAGAGTATAACTGACTTGGAATCATGATAGATATGCTGATTCGTAGCCATGAAGTCAAAGAAAACGGCTACGTGATTGAGCACGATGGCAAGTGTGTCACAGTGTTTTCGGCACCAAACTACTGGTAAGGACCCGAGATTGGCTGAGTAGTACAACTGATAGGTAATAATAACTGTGACGTTCGCAGCGATACGGTTGGAAACAAGGGAGCCCTGATAAATATCACACCTGACATGAAGCTGGACTATGTCACATTTGAAGCTGTGGTAAGTTTATTTATAACTACTTGATTGTCATGGAGGTAACTTTATTCTTTTTCTTTGTGTTAGCCCCATCCTCAAGTTCGCCCAATGCAATATGCAAGCCAATTTAGTGGCTTGCTGGGCATGTAAAAGTATCATCACTATTGCTAGAAAAAAGTCATTATTTTAGACAATTCTTTGTTTTCTGCATCATCTACAATGTAATAATTTTTAGTTTTGAAAAAGAGTATTGGTATCGTACTGTGGCATGTGTGGGGGGATATTACTGGGGAACAATGATTGTTATGCATCGTTCGTTGCAAGGGATATGGATGATGATTGGACGTGAACCATTTTAGGATATCGAAAGGCCATGAACTGCTCTTGATCGTTGGTATCCATGCTGCTGTGTTTCCATTTGCGTAGTGATATACCGGAATCTCCTTTATGATGACATGATATGGCAACACTGCTGCTGCTGCTGGTGGTGTCCTTTGGGCGCCGCCGACGAATAAACGAAGAAAATATCCGCTGTAGAACCATCAACTTGTTCTTGCTCTTTGGCGGTTTATCGTCTTCGTCGTCTTCTTCTTTGATGACCCCGCCGTGGCTGCTATCAATTGGTAACCAAAGCTTTACTTCGTTCAATCGACGAGTTTCGAGTTCAGCTTGCAACTGAAGCAACTTGGATTGGGATTCTACAAACGCCTCTATACGCCGCTTCTTTTGTTCTTTTTCTGTCGGTACCTATTTATATTCACAGAAGTCAGTCGCCCGCCCCCTTTTTTTTCTGACTGGTCGGAAGAACCACTACTACTTGCAGTAGCTGTATGTTGGCGTAAATTGGCTTCTGTCAAAGGCAATAATAACCCATTCGGTTGATGGCGTATCATTTTTTTACTGTACAAGTATGTGTGTGTGTGTGTGTATGATTAATATGAAACAATGATGATGCGGAGCAAAGAAAAAGAGAGAAGAAAAAGAAAAAGAATCAAGAAAAGGAGAAGAAAAAAGTTAAAGAGAGAAGGGGGCGGGCGGGTATGTGTATACGCTAACAGTTAAATTTTACACACAAGGTTATTGCTAGTAGATGGCTTCCATATCAGCCATGGCGGCAGCCTCCTGCTCTCGCTTGATCCTTCTTTCCACGAGATCGTCGTTATAACTGCTTTTTCTAACGTATCGTTTCAGCAGATAACCTATTGCGGCAATACTCAGACCGGTCAAAGCGACGCCGGCTTGGATGACGGGCATCAGTATTCTGCGATGAACAACACACACTTTGACAGTTGTTACCTAAGGTTTTCCAGATGGTTTCCCACCGGATGGCTTCAATCTCCGTGCGCATATCACCGAGCATCACGGTCAGATGGTTATTGAGTTCCTGGATCCGCATGTCGACCCCTTGCTGGACCTCGCGGGTCTCGTTCTTGCGGTTATTCATCTCGAGCGCGACCTCGTTCTTGAGCATCGCCAGGCCTTCGTTGACCTCCTGTTTCAGCGCCTCGACTTCGCGTGTCATCATGACCGCCTCCGCCTGCAGTAACTGGCTGTCGTTTCGTCTCAGAATCTGCACCTCCGTCCGTAGCTCGGAAAGGGCGGCCTTGTATAGATACGACTCCTGATTTTTTTTAATCATTGTCCTTTCTCCCCCTCCCTCACAGAATACAATAACTCACGTTTTCTAGGTCTGAACGTAACAGCCATCGCTCCCGGACTGCAGCTGCACTGAATTATAACCGCCCCTCAATATGAAAAATATGTATATATCTCCCATGAACTATCTCTCACCTTCCTCTCAATTTGTACTTTATACCGCTCATCAAGACCTGTGCCTGACGTCTGGTAAACCCCTGTTGCTCCAGTGTGGTCATCATTTGATACGTGTCGAAATAATGTGCTTGATACGTCTTTCTCTGCTTTTCGACGCTGCGTTGCTCGTCTTCTTGTTGCTCATTCTCTACTTTGCTGAAAAATGAGGATTCCTTGTCGCTCGCATTGGACGATGATTCGGGCTGATTCATTTTAAGGTCTTGTACAGGCCGCGTAGGAAATGGTCCAGGGAATGGCCTGGACGATTCCTCACTGGATATAGACCGTGCAAATAATACTAATCGTGGGCGACGCCATTTTGCCTGATTCCTTGAAAATGCTCGAAACATACAGTATTTGTAAAGTTCACGGCCCTGCCCTGCCACAAGGGCGGGCGGGGAGAAACGCCCGGGTATTGTATTAGCCGAGATCAGAAGGCAGAAAAATGCGATTACGAGATTAAGTTAAAGTAATTAATTTTTGGAAAGGGGGTAAGAAGGGGGGAGGAGGTTCTAGAATGCTACTACAGGTCATACTCTATTTAGAGCGAGAAGGGTTCATATAAGTTAAAAGGTAGAGGACATATACGTAGTATCAGTGCGTAGAATGAAGGTATAGAAGAGAGAGAGAAAACTTATTTGCTGCGAACATTGGAAAGCCGAGTAGCCGGTCGCTTCACGTCTGCTCGACTACTTGCTCTCGAAACCGTGGTAGGGGTACCAGCGCGAGAGGCAGGCGTCATGGTCCGACGCACACTGGGCTTTGCAAGGGCGGTGAAGGGGCGAGAAGAGGTGCTGCTTTTCACGGTGGAGCTGGCACGTGTGACACTTGTTTTGCTTGGCTTTGCCTTTGCAGGAGGAACTTCTGCTTGGGTCTTGCTCGCAACAGTAGAAGAACGTCCCTTGAGTTGTGCTATCTCTGACACAGCATCATCAAGCTGTTGTTTCATCTTGAGCTTTTCTTCTTCATCTTGCTGCCTGGCCAACTTCAGTTCGTGCATTTGCTCCAGCACTTGAGCCATCATGGACTCCAGCTCTCTGCGCTTATTCGCTTCCCGCTCAAGTTGGGCTTCCAGAGGCTCCAAATAAGCTTGTATGTCTTCAATCTTGCGTTCGTACGCTTGTCTCATGTTCGTTTCCTGTTCTACCCGTTCATACAGCACCCGTTGCTGCTGGTCCACAAGCACCGTCATGTCTTCCATAGCTTTCTCGAACGCAACGCGCATCGCGGTTTCTTCTCGCAGCTGATACTCTAGCTGATCTACCCGTTCTCGAACCCGGTTCATCTGCTGTCGGTGAACATTGCCACACAGCCGCACAATGTCCACCATCAGTCTATGCTTCGTCTTTAGACTACTTCCTGTAGAAGCTTGTTGTTGCTGCGTCTTTCGGAATCGATAGCCTCGCCATGCAGCTTGGATCTTGACTGCTGCGGCCGTCCGGAGCATGTCTTCGTTCACGAGTCGTGCTTGTTCCTTTTCCGAAAGCGGCAGAAACACCGAGGCCGATTCAATAGGCAACTCTTTCTCATCGTCTAGCTCGTCATCATATCCCTCGTCACTTCCGGCCCACATTGGACTGCTGCGCCGGATCACAGTCATCCTCGTCTTGCGCAACCGAATCAGTACCACGCGCGAGTCGCTGGTCATCTCGCTATCGTCGTCCCGGCTGCTGTCGTCCTTGTGACTATATAACTCAGATTCGCTGTAGAACACCGGCAGATCAACTGCGGCCTCCGAATCCAGTCGGTTCAAGAAGCGATGTCCTACGAAAGAAAGGAGTGAGTCTTTCTCTAGCATTTTGCGCACTGTTCATCTATACATACCTTGTGTGTCATATCTCGAAAACGGACGGTCGTCATGATTGACAGAAAGAAATGAAGAAGGAGCAACACCCTGTTGCAGTTCCTGTGCCAGTCTGCATTGGGTCACGGTGGCTGCTGAATCACAAGACTGCTCTCTGGCGCGTTGCTCGTTCAAACTCATCACGCTCTCAGCCGCACTGCTGTAGTGACGTCCAACTTGGGCCGGGAGCTGCAACGGAGACAACTGACTGTCTTCGACCAAGCATTCCTCTTCTTCTTTCACGTCACACCAATTGTTGTTGTCCTGAGAACATCGACTGGTCATATTGGTCCGGCCAATCACCGAATCGAAAAGCTGTCCCATGTCGTGTTGGAGTGGGCCCTGAAAGAAGTCCTCGACGTCGCTTTCTTCGCAGAACCGAATGGATGAAAAGGCTGAGGTTGAGCCGGTGGTGAATGACGACTCGTCAAAGAAGGAATCTTCGTCATCGTCGTTGTAAAACTGCGCAAGCGCTTGCAGACGTGACTTTGGAGGAAACTCGTACTGGTATTGTTCGGGTTCCAGATTCTGCGGCACGTCAATGGGCTCATCAAGGAGATCGTCCTCATCCACGTCATTGTAGCATGACTGTTTCCAGAATTTGCCAAGACGGGTAGTGTGACAGGTGTTTATATAACAGACAGAAAAGAAACAGAGACAAAAGGACAAGAGGTGAGTACTGAGGAAAAACCAGGGGACAGGAGCCGAACCAATTGGAATGGGCTGTGCCCTTTTTGTGCAACCAGCGCCCTCCATTCGGCCACGTTTGTTTTATTGTTTGGATACGTACCTGATCAGGTGGATAAACATTCATCATTGATTTGTCGAGTGACGAGGCACGACGAAGCATAATAGGAGCTGCATTAAAATCGTCCATCATGTTGTATAATTTTGTTGATGGTATGTGTTTCTATTGGATGAAGATAATAACGATGATGATGATGATGGATGTTTGCTATTATGGTTGCTGGTGATAGTATGTGAGGGTCGGTTGGCCGTTCGTTCTTGTTAAATTAATCTATTATACGTAGGGCGGGCGGATAAGAAGACGTACACTGGGATAGGGGCGAGGGGAGGATATACGGCGCAAGCCCGACGACGACGAGGGATTGTGAAATTGAAAAGGAACGGTTGGGGGCGGGTTGGTTGGTGAAAAGAAAAGAAAAAAAGAGTCAAGCTGTAAAAGCTTTTTGGTCGTCGAACTTTTTTGTTGTTTTTTTCTCGTCTAGAAGCTGTGGCGAAGGGAAGAAGAAGAAGAAAAAAAAAAGAAGAAACTCTTTTTGCGTCAACGGTCGCTGTGCTTATAATGTGCTGGGTATCAAAAAAGATGACGACGCAAGGAACGTGCAATAAGTATGAAAAAGGAGAAGCAGGGCAAAAAGCAGTAAAAGACCGAGAAGTCTTTTGCTCTATTTATATGGGAATCGTTACACCCGTTTGATCACGGCATCCCTACACCACCAGACAAACGCGCCGCGGGTTCATGGAAACCAACTGCATGAACTGAAACAAAAAGACATTCCTGGTTATAATCTCAGCGACTAACTACTACTACTACTACTACTACCATCTCTCAGGCATTGCTTTCGATATCATATTAATCAGTATTCATATGGGAGAAAGAGAGACAGAGTGATAAAATCCGTGGTGTTATAATTGTCTCATCGAGATTGCATATTTTCAGTCAGAAGGGGGGCACCCATTCCATTGTTCCCTTTTTCGTCATACGCTATCCCACATATACTAGTTCAATTAGTTTACATTTCTAACCCATCCCTTCCAGATAATTAACCTATCAAGTATCTTGACAAAGCAGGCTTAGGGTCTTATCTGGATGATTAGTGGCGCTGACAATAAGGACTCTCTCTCTCGAGTAATACAAAACTTATTGTGCCACACACTGGAGGACTGACGTCTTTCTTTGCTAAATAGTCCAACTATTAAGAATTTAGCGTTGATCAAACTAAGGCTTGATGCATGCAATTCATGTAACGAGGCCAAAAAAGAAAGAAGGATAACATGTTTGTTGCTGCTATTATTATTGGGCGCCAATGTACATATGAATGTAAAAAAAATTTCTTCCGCTTCCGGGATCACCTCTCGAGGAGTCCGGTAAAGGGAAATGCCGCTACCCACGTGGTTTTCGGAATTATGGCTCCACAGCCCGCCAAAAAAAAGAAGGTTTCACCTTTGATGACCCGATTCGCCTTTGTGTAGCGTTACATTGTACTTTCATCCACAATATTACTTTGGTATTGTTATATATTAGCCGTGTTAGGTAGAAGAGTGGGGGATATAGGAATGACGTTCATCTGTTACCTAGGCGATAAATTATTCGCGGGGTTTCGATGATGGATATTGCACACGGCAACGGCATCCGAAGGGGTGGGGGTGGATAATTCCTGAAACATTTTTCATGCATGTGCATCAGAATCGGGGACCCTTTTGTATCTCACTGCAAGAATTGACATGCAATTTGAAACATGCACTGAGCTTTTTGTCTTGTGAATTGTTGCATTGTGCGCCAAGGATGGGATGGGCGCTATCCATGCCTTCTGACGATCCGTCGATCATGTACGCCAAAGAATCAGGAGTTTGTTGCTGGTTAATCGCTTATCCCGGTTGCAAAAGTTCCCCGGATTTTGGATATTGGGCCTTGCTTCCAAAATTCTCGAACTATCGGCTCGGATGCCGAAGCACCCGCACTGTATCCATTTGTCTTTCAGTCTCAGCTTGCCACGGTCCCTGCATCTGTCGGTTGTACTGAATCTTCTTGAAGCGTTCCTGTACCGCGGAAAGACTTGCGGTGAAAGTCGTGTCGTATCGGCATCGCTCCGGATGGGGGATCGCCTTGACATGCCTTGCGTTGGACAATACGCCGAACCTTATCTCGTGCGCAGGATATCTCTCCAATCGGATTCTGGCTGTATACGGCAAAATACTGGATGAAGCCGACACGGGTTACCAGCGCCCAACACTTCCCTGATCGCGAAATCTGCAAGCTTCAAACCCGTTATTGAGTAGCTGAAACCCGGGTACCCACGATTACACGTCGTTATGTTCGTCAGCGAAACAGATCTCAAGCTGATCTCGACAATGTCGACAAGAGGCATGACGCACAATAAGCCAACAACTGGCAAGTCCGAAAACCTCACTGCATCTGAGAATTTCCATAATGAGTCGCTTACGACGATATGATAGAGTACACATCGTGATGATTCTACAGACAGGTACGGCTAGTCAGCAAGTGAACTTCTGATTAAATTCCTTTTTCAATTAAAGAAAGCTGACAGTACAGACGATTCTGGCTGAATAGTCTCTAAGAAGACATATTCCCAAGTACATTTGACATATGTCTTTTCCCACAAATATCTTCATTATTGCATGGAACTGCTTAAGTTAAACCGCAGATAGAGCGGGATGACATGCGATCCTGTGGTGGTGAAATCTGGCTACAGGAAAAGGAATCGGTGGATGTCCCGGCCCTTGTCGTTGTGGGAGGCTCTTGATATCAGGCAATGGTCCATTATCTGCCAAAAAAGTTTAGCAGTCTGGAGCATGATCTACTTGCCACTTTAATAAAATCCCCAGCAATGATTATTAGAGGACTTGGGTTCCGCCCAAGTACATGAGCCAAGGATTCAATTATGATATCCACTGACGTTGAAGGTCGCACATATAGAGATATAAAGAGGTATTGGACAATAGATACGTTCTAAAGAAATCCATGTACTTTAGCATTTGGATCTGTGGTATTATAAAAGGAAACAAGACAAAAGTGTAGCAGACGAGGATACGAGAACACTGTTTGTTGCAAGGACTGAAATCGTCACACTGTGTGGAAGCTAAGAATGGCAAATTACAGGTTTACTCCTTAACATTTGCAGCAATGTGCAAAAGATTTTGCGCAG
>JSYX01000079.1:0-50408 GCA_000787465.1 Thermomucor indicae-seudaticae
TGTAAATCAAAGCACCACGCCGTACTCAGGTGCACAGTCTGCAGAACGACGTGGAACAGAGATGTAATGGCCGCCACGAACATCCGTATGGTGTTTTCACACATGTCACAACACAGCAATCAAAGGCCATACGCATTCAGACGGTGAATGAGTATCCGCCCTTGACTGGCAGATATCCAGTAACCTAGTTAAGTGGACATTAATAATGAAAAGAAAATACAGAGCATGAAAAGAGGCAAAAATCTACATGTGTAATATGCAAAGCGCTTTTTATGGTTAATAATTAGTTACTCTTGGTCGAGTCCAAGGGTTGCAGCAGAAAAGTCGGTACCCAGTGACAAGCGTGGTAGTTGAGGTGGTTGAGCTGGGCTTCGCAAATGAGCTGGGAGTGGGACAGGACTACCGTGTCTCGGACAAATACAGGCCGCTCCAACAATGTCTTCATTCAGCTCCTCATCACTGTCTTCAAAGTAGCGATGCGTTGCTTCCGTCTTGGCGTCTTCACCGTCTTGTTTGGGTATCGGAGGCAATTCAGCTCGCAAATAATGCTTGTGTACATCTTCTGGGTATGCTTGATCAGGTATCGCCTTGGCAAACTGGACCGGTTCATTGTCGTTATCGTCGTCATCACCATCGTAGCAAGTGGCGCCTGCAGTGGATATCTGTGGAGTAGATCTTCTCGTCGAAGTGTGGAATTCGGGGCTTGAAGGCGATCCAGGCAGGTGCTCCTCAAATGCCACGGTGGCAGTAGAACGCATAGCTGGTCCAGGTCCCAGTTCATTCGTAACAGCCGGCTTGCTAGGAAGTGGCGCTGAAGGAGGTGGAAGAACTGGCATGGGCGGTATCCGCTCGCCTGCGGTTCTCTGGCGATGCAGAGCCAATCCCGTGCGAGGAGATAGCAAGTTGGAAGAAGCAACAGTAAACTGCACAGAGTTCGTCGAAAGGCTGCTAGGAGACAACAAAAAGAACTCCTCGACAAGTCTGGCTGGATAGGCAGGCTGTGGTCGTAGTGCAGTTGTAGCCGGTAAGCCAGGCGCAGGGCTGAATGCTGGCAACTCCGGCTGTGAGCGCAGCGATTGGCGAGATTTGCCTGACGAACCCGTCGTGTCTGAATTTAAGCTAGGAGCGTCTTTGCTTGCTATCGATGCTTCTGAATAAAGCGACGTTTCATCATCGCCCTCTTCTTCGTGGTAAATCTCATCTTCGTCCTCCTCGGCTTCGGTGTATTCCTGAAGAAGCAACCGAAGCCATGGATCCACTCGATGCCGCGCTGAATTTCTATCCATAGCAGCAGCCTTAGGTATCTCGGTTGGGTATTGGCGTGTGGGCAGTGCGCCCGAACTGGCAAAGGTGCCATTGGAGAGCATGCTTTCTGCGGCGTGGCTGTATGCAGATTGCTGGCCGGAGCTCAACATGGCTTTATTACTCCTCATCACAAAGTCGCGATCGGCCAGTGGCAAGACTTCAGAGCCACTGGGAAGTGCCCTGTTGAATGTTGTTGTGCTGCTGAGGAATGTTTCATCTGATCGAGGACCTCTTGACAAGACCTTATTCGCCAGCTCCGTGTTGATATTGAGTCCCGGTAATCGTCGTCTTCTCGCTCCTGGTCGAATCGGACGCTGCAAGAAATCGTCCTGGATCATTTTTGTTGCGTTATCATCCTTCAAATGGTTCGTTGCATGACTTCGCAGACTTTGTGCTGAGGCTGATTTTCGGAGCATGGGTACTGCATCCCCAAAGGCGGAGAGGGATGGTGCGGGGCTGTGACCGCCTTTGAGGAGGTTAATGGATGATGAACTTGCTGCCGAATACTGCGTAGACTGTCTCAGAAACTTTTCGCTCGTCGTTAGTCTGCTGGCATTGGTCATGGCGCGTCGACGGACGCCTGTGAAAATGTCCTGTTCACGTCGAATATCTGTGTTGATCGAATCTCGGTCGCTGGCCTGTTGACTGCAGCTGTTCTCCTGATGATTGGTTGTCAGACTAGTGTTTGTTACACTAACAGGAAGAAGGTGGGGTATCGTCTCGATGCGATACTTCGGTGTGGGTAAGTCTAAACTCTCGTCTTTCTCTTCTTCTACATAAGTCGATAGCGGCAAGGACGTCACAAGAATAGGTATTTTGGCTCGGATGTTGTCATATTTTTGTCCAAACTGAAAGGTCACTTGGAGCTGATGATAGATGGCGACCAGCGGGGTTTCTGTCCCGAACGTTAAATGTTCATCGATCTCGTGCCTCAGTAATACAGGGCACTTCAAGTGAGATTCATGATCTTCTTCGCTGATCTGGTGTGTCAGAGATGAGCCTTTGCGCCTCGTTATTCTGACGCACTTTGGGTTGGAGCGCAAGGCTTCGGCGAAATGATGGCCAAAAATACCAGTGTTGCTATACTTTTCGAGATTTGCTTCTGATTTTGGAATCGTTTCGCGTCTGTGTGAGACAAACTAAAAAGTATGAGTGGAGAATGTTTCAATAAAATTCTAGAAGAATCGTCACCTGTAGTACTCCACTTGAAGCAATTGAGTCTGAATTGACTGCACCGGTTTCTTGCCTGCGACGCTTAGATATTTGATGGCCAACGGAATGTATCTCTGCTCTAGACAGATGACGCGAGGACAATCGATTTCGTAATGAAATTTGCCTGGAACAGTGTGTCGATAGAGCTTGGTTCCGACGAGCGGAGCCATTTGCTTGCATGGCAACAGGTGTCGAAGAACAACCACAGGGCATTCAGCTGTGATTGGCTTTTTATGCAAGCCGAAAGCAATCGAAAGCTGTAGCTTGTAACTGATAGAAGCCCGCTTGACCATGAGTGACTGTGGGTAGACATTGGGGATTTCAAGCACCCAGGGCAATTCATGCTCGCCTGCTTCTAGTGTCGTTGCTTTGTTTCCGAATAGCTGGGTTTTGACTTTGGGTAGAAGTTGCGTGTCAATGTCGACCAGGACGCCAGCCGAATTTCTGAGAGAGGCACGACCGAAACCCTTGAACTTGACCGTAATGCCGCGTACCTTGACCGGTTTGATAAGCGCGAGCTTTACTTTGCCTCTCAGAAGACGTCCCGCAGCCTGCGATCTCACAGGACCGACGAATTCAATGTAGTTGGTCTCCGGTTCAATGTCAATGTACTTGAACTGGTCTTTCATGGAAACTACTGCGTGCCCGACTGGATTGACAAGGAAAGGGGAGAGAAGAAGAGAGTTGCAAGGAAAAGGAAGTAAGAAGAAAAAGGTTAAAGTATTAGCATAATAGTATTTTTTGGGGATCTGTTGAACGTTGATCTTTATCATATAAGGGAAAAAGAAGCCTGTTGCTTCTGTGATACTCTGTTTCGCGCGCCACCGTCCGTGGTTGATCTGTACATGGGCAACGATCCTGGTTTGCGGAAATATCCTCCTCTCCGCTCCATGCCTCCTCGTGTTGCCTTCTTTCCGCGTGGGAACCTGATAATCTTAACTGTAAAACGGCCCCTGCTCTGCTCCTATATGCCATGGATAATCTCCCCTAGACTACAAACTATTGCAAAGCATGCTCATATTTTAATGGTCTCACAATTCAGATCACAAGGCTTTAAGCCGATGTGGCTTTGTAAAAATAGCATCTGCATGTTGCAGAAAAATCGACCAGGGGGGGGGCCTTGGTCCTTATTGGACGGGGAGATCATCTTAACGCAAGAGCGGTATCTGCAACAACAAGAAGCATCAATAAGATGGAACGGTGTCATTCGACAAGCTATTATCAAGAAGGAATAGGCGTAAATGAGAAATTTCTGTCTATGGCAAATTCCCGGGTCCTTCATTAGGAGATCGGGTCTCTTCCTCTTTTATCCAATTTCATTGTTCTGAATTCCTTATTTCATTGTCTCTTTTTCTTTATCTATTACCGCATCCAAGCAGTCAAGGCGAACCTTTCCTTGTTTGCAGGTAAGACTGCGTGATCAACCGCGCCACTGAGAAACAGGACCAATCGACCTAGCAATGGTGGTATCGTTCTGTCAGCCGCATCAGTCGTCCCATCACTTTCCGCTCGGCCAAAGATCTTTAATTCACCGCCGTCTCCCGCTGTCCATCCAGGGTTGAGATAAAGAATTGCAGTAACTCGTCGCTGGTGCGTATCTTCCGGATCATCCGTCGGGAAAGCGTCGCGGTGTCGCTCATAGCGTGCATTCTTTGGATGATAGTACGCGAGTTGATATTCTGTCTTGCCGTTCAGACGGATCATTTGGGCCAAATCGTGGTGCAAGGGGCCACTGAAAAATTGGAGAATCTTTTTCAGATTGGGTAACGTATCCTGATTTCCTGCATCAAGCCTGCAAAATATGAGATCAAGTAAACCTGCCTGAGATAGACCTTTGCTTTTTACCATGTGATTGCATCATCTCTAGCACTGCCGTCTCTGAATGGATCGTCTGGGTTATTCTTTGAAATCTCGCTTGCTTGGCAGAATTGCCCACTAGCCATCATACGTTCAGCTTCCTCTCGCGCGCCTTGTGTGAGTCAGAGCGAATTAGAATAAGCTATCCTTCCCCTTCCCCTTCCCCCCTCATTTATGGGACTTGCAGGAGTCCCCATCCCTTTTGCTAACCCTTTACTGTTGCTAAATCAAGCAAGCCGTCGATTGTCGTCCACCCGTGCCCATACAGTTCTTCTATTGCTTTGCACGTCAAACATTGCAACTTCCATGCGGCACTATTGGCTTGCGATTGAACCGTGTTGACTTCATTATAGAATAAGCGTTGTGCAATGTGAAGCGGATTCTCTTGTTGATCGAGATACCGGAGGAGATCGTTTTCTGCAATCTCTTCAACGATCTCTTCCTCCTCCTCTTCTCCTTGAGTGGGATCATATTCATAATCGGACGGCAGATCGCTCTTATCATCAGGGAAATCAGGAAGTTCAGAGGTTTTCGCGGCCGATGTAGCGCGAAGAATTCGTGATTCCAGGCTTTCTTTAGTTGACTCCATTGGTAAAGCTGTTGACAAATATAATACGCGGTTTACGTGACACGCTTCTTGCAAATCAAAATAGTTTTTATTGTAGGTGGGAGTTGTAAATAAAAAACGGAAAAAACTAATGGGAGTTGTAATGGATGTTATTGCTTGTCAGTACCAGTTGGTGTTGATGTTGTCGCAGTAGAAGAGGTCTTGGCATCATCCCAAGAGGTATGAGGATTGGTAGATTTTGCGGGAGCGGTGCTGCTAGGTGGTGGGGAGGCAGGATCTAAAGAGGAGGATTGGCCTAATTAACAAATCGTCATTATTCGGTCTGTATGCAAGCCTTTGCATAAACTCTCATCATACCATAGGTGTTGAGGAAGGCGTCCATATCGACGAAATCAAATCCATCACTGCTTCCGTCCGCGGACGGGTTTAAGCCAAGTTGTTGAGCCAGAGCTTGGATGTCTACACCGAGTTGGTCAATATCTTGACTAATATCATCAGCAGTCTTGGTAACTGCCTCGATACGATTGGTGACTTGTGGCAATGATGTTGGCCCACTTAAGGAGTTTGCGGTGTCGGTCGGTTGGTTTGAACTTATCGCACTCCAGTCTAATCCAGGCATGACTGTTCCGTTGTCGACCAATGAAGATGAGGGATCTATCGTGGATAAATCACCATTGAACTGGTTGAGCATGGCTGGATTATTCTGAGAAAGGTTAATGAGGTTTTGCAGACCCTGGAGCTGTTGAGGCGTGGCATTCGAGAAGTCAAAGACGGGTAGCTGTGGGATATCCGGTTCTTCAGAGCGGGTCACCATCTGATCTCCTTGCTGTGGATTTGCATCGACGGGCTTCTTGCTTGATTTCGGTACTTCAGACAAGGCAGACCCGTTCTTGTCTTTTGACGCCCGTCGGCTATTGCCCTTCTTGTCCTTGGATTCCTCTGGCAGGATATATTCATCAAGATCGAACCGCGCCGCCTTTGTCGGCCGCCCTTCCGGCGCTTCGTCTTCATCTTCAAGCTCCAGCGGGCCTCCCTCGTTATAATCAGTATCCACATCGCCAATGAGAAACCGCCGCTTCCTGGGAATTCCTGCCCGCTTATTGTCGCTCGAGAACACGGACGCCAGAAACCGCAAAATCTTATCAATCGTGTCCTGATGCCGCTGATGTCTCTCTCTTGCAGCCATCGTCTCCTGCCACAGGACCTGATTGTCCCGCTGAATATTCTTGAGCTCGGAGCTGATGCTCATCTGGTGCTTCTTGATAGCCGCGATTTCGTCAAGGATATGCTGAAGATCCACGTTACCCGGTTCCTTTTCATCTGGGTCCCGCCCTTTCTTGCGCGTTACGAGCAGCAATAAATCCGGCCTATCACGCTGAAAGTTTGGGTTGCTGAATTCCAGCCGTTCCGAGTCACTGTCCGGTAACAGCACACCTTGCTGCAAGTGAGGAACCTTGTGAAAGCCGTACATGTTGAGTTGCCGCACAAAAGACGAAAAATTGCCATGTTTAAAGAACCTCGGTAACACTTGGTTCGCTAAATCTTGATGACGAGTGACAATGAACGAAAGACCATCGTCAGACCACCGAATCATGTCGTCTGAGGACGGATCGCATACCATGCTGATTCGGCATAAACAGGCACTTGGTCAGAATATTTTCCTTCTTCTCTCAGCAAAGGCACCGAACTACCTACTTGTACAATTTGTTCAGGAAGGGCGGTACATTGCGTTGCATCAAGGGTCGCTGTGTCTGCGAAGAAGGGACGACTGCCGTTGACAGCGTAGTCGGCGGTGCAATGACAGCTGGGGTGGTCGTTAACGGACTGGTTGTCAGCATTGCGCCATGTGGTGCCTCGACTGTGGAAGACAAAGTCGGGGAAACAGAACTCGCTGTTTTCGGGAGTGCGAGACTTTTTGGAGGGTCACTCATGACGGCGTTATGTACACTGTTGTTTTATCTTCGATGTTCTATGAGCAGAACTCGAGAGAAAAAATTAGCACTCCGCTTAAAGAAGTCCAATTCGAGGCCGTGCAGGCCGCATAAAGCATTGAAAACCAATCGCGGACGTCTCGCTGAACAGATTGCGTTGATATAGCAGCATCAGCAAACGCTTAATGTCGATTTCAATGTGAATAAAGGCGACGAGAATCCTGGCAATAAGTTCCCTTGGTTTCCAAATTTTGCATCACTCGTCGGTCCATTCTTTTAAAACCGAGACCCTAAAAGGAAAATTGAAGGAAACCGAAAGAGCTTCATAGAACAATCAACTATTTAAACCTGGTGATTGGCAAAAAAAGTCTAGACTGTTACTTATGGACGATCAGAAGTTCTATTCAGTAGAGCATTAGCACTATGTCTCGAGCGACCGATATCAAAATACATAAACATGGAAGTACTAATTGTGTGTCTAAAGCCCAACTGAAAGCTGCGCAGAAAACAATTGAGACTGGGTTCGCATGCAACCCGTGTTCTGTATCAGCTTCTTTTACATTTTCAGACAAGTACATCAATTTTCGGGGCAACAGCGCAAACTACATTCGATCTACTCGTCGAATCAAGGCTTCTAAACGCTTGCGGTTAATCGATAAATGCTCTGTAATTTATCATTCTTTGCCAATAGAGGGTGAATTTAAGCTTCGAAGCCAATTGATTTCGGTAAATGATTTAACCGTGCTGCTGATCTGGAAGTGGTACAAGGTACCACCGACAACCATTGTCAAGAAGTCCGAGCCTTTCGGTTAGCTTATTCCGTCGAATAAGGCATTCGATGTAGAAAAACAGATGCCTTCATCTACTTATTGTTATGGTCAATTAATCTTATGGAAATTGCTATCAAAAAATGACGGGTCCCACTACGTACGTTCAAGAGTTATCTAAACCATAGTTGAGGGTACGAGATCGTCATATTCTTAAAAGTTTTCCGGAAGAATCTAGAACAACGCACGTATTCTGCAGGATTCCATCTGATTTTTTCCAACTATGCATACGCAAGACTCTCTTTTACAGCAGCTGCTTTAGTTGACTCTTTACCAAGGATAGCCCTCATAGCGAGAATACACTGGTTATACGATTTAGTAATGTGCGGTGCAGCTAAAAACGATACATCATACATGCAGTAGATTCGTGAGGGTATGATAAAGAGGTCATGTGGGATAGCACACAGGCACGTAGTCAGGGTCCGGACAAATTGGTCATTTATTGCGCGGTTATCATAGCACAAAGGAAAGGGGAGGGATATCAATTGACGATAAAGGATAAACACCAAGCAGATAGTTATAGATCGCTTTTTTTGGTGAGGGATGTAAGAAGGTAAAGATAGCAAACAAGAAATAGAATGATCCCTATAGCCACCATGATGCTTTTTCTTGACTGTGGACAAACACATCAGTACCGTCATCATCGTCCTCCTCCTCCTCGTCAATTGAGCAGGACAAGAGGGAGGAAGTCATGGAAGGGCAGTTGCCGTCAGGTTCATTGTTCAGCTCGTCTTGCTCCACCATGTCAGACCAGGACATGCTGGAATCCACTTGGAAAGTGCCACTAAAGACAGCAGAATCGAAACTCGCTTTGGCCGAGGTTTTGACGGTGGCAGGAATGTCGACAGGTAGGCAAAAGTCGTCATCCCAAGACATGATATCGCTATCAGATTCGCTCTCGTCATCAAGATCCACCGTAAGACGATCCAAAGCCATAAATTGATGCTTTAGTTCTGTCACACTGGGTCGATCGCATGGATTAGGCGACAAGGCTGCCTTGAGGAGACGGTAGCACCGGTTCGACATCTCAGGAAATAACTGGCACTTGAGCAAACTTGGGTCACGCTTGTACTCGCAGTAGGCCCTATCCGACGAATTGGCTTGCTCCCACGGCGTACGTCCGAAAAGGAATCCTATTAACAGTATTCCAAGGCTCCACACGTCCGACGCAGCTGCATCGTAGGCCAGCAGCTGCTCTTGCTGAAAATCATCGTCGTCGTCGTCGATGTCGTCGTCTTTGTCGAAATGCTCTGGAGCAAGATATGACGACGATCCGCATCCAAATTCGAGGTTGTAACGTTCCCGCGTCGCTAATCCAAAGTCGGCTACCTTACATTCGGTCGAATCATCCGCACCTGTCTTTAGTAGAATATTCTCAAGCTTCAAGTCGCGGTGATATACGCCATGGGCATGCATAAATTCAACTGCCTCCAGGATTTGCAGGAAAACCTTGAATACAAAATCTTCTCGAACTTTGTTGCGCGTCACGAAATCAAAAAGATCGCCTTGGTCGCACAGTTCCATGACCATGTAAATGTGTTCCGAGTCTTGCGTGGTGCCGTGGAGTGCCAAAAGGTTGGAGTGTCGGAGCGTGCTCTGTATGTCAATTTCCTGATGTTGAACCTTCAGTTGCTGGTGATCAAGTCCACATTTGCTTAAAACTTTGATGGCCACGTAAGCATTATCGTCAAGAGATTGTCCCAGGAAGATGCATCCATAGGATCCTCGTCCTAGTTCTTCAAGCAATTGATACTTGCGCCCAGTATCAATTATTCTGTCAACCATGGACGGAGCGACCTGGGTCCAGTAATCTTCTTGTGTAACTGACATGAGCGTGGTGTGTTCGCTTGTTTCGCTGATAGGGTTATTCGCTTTTTGCTTGTTTCAGGTATCTGTGGTTTCTGATATAAGTAAAAGATAAAGAGGCTTTTTGGACGGTCGGTTTGGGTCTTCCGATAAACGATTAGATACGAAGCTGTTGGTTTCTCAGAGTTCTTCGGTTACAAGGTGATATACAGGCATGATTCCGAAACGATGTGGGTTTTACGATTGGCAAGAAAACTATGGTTGGAATATATAAGAGAGAAGTAAGTCCGGTGATGAACACGGTTGTGATGCATAAGCTAGATGTTGATCTAAAAGTTCTTGGCGTCCATTGTGCGCAATGACCAGTGAGGATAACAAGGGTATTGTACAAAGAAGAAGAAAGAAGAAAAGGGGAGGGCAGGAGTACTTGTACAAAGAGCAAAAGGAAAGAAACCCCAGTGACAAAAGGAAGAGCAGGAGTGGGCAGGTATAGCTCACTCGGAACAAACTTTTCACCCCACTTTCTTTCCCTGCCTTACTGGGAATGAATCGGGCATTCCTTGCCCTTTGCAAACCAGCCTTGTATGCAATGACGATGATAAGTGCATAAGCAGTTAAGCCGTGCCATTGTATCACCTAATAAGCTCATGTTATGTGCCATATTTGATAAGGTTCGTTTCGTTCTTACCTTCGCAAAACTCTTCAAGACAAATGATGCATTCTTGGCCTAACAAAGTAGAATTGGATGCGAGTTTGTACACTGCCATTTATTTTTACGTTAGAAAGATTGTAAAACATACATAAACCGTTTAATACTTACCCACGTAGCGAATGCCTGTCATAGTGGTTGGCGTCCTTGTGTTGAGACATGTTTGTACGTGTTGCTCCTGCTCCTCGACGTCCCCACATTCATTCAGGTCTTTGCCACATACAGGACACTCCATCATGATACTTTGGGTGCTTGGTGCTCTTTGCATACGGAATGATGCCGGTCTGGCACTACCTCGTGGCCTCGATAGATCTTCAAAGCAACCGTCACACACACGTTGAGGTCGTAATGATATCAGATAATGTTGCTCCAGAGGAACAGACGGATCCTGCACAATGTGTGAGAACGGCAACATCACGCGATTCAATGAGCATTTGTCGCAGATAACAAGTCCGCATCGTCTATGCGACAAACATGGGTAGAATTAAACGCTGTTCAATATTTTCCCATATCAACTGATTTTACCTGCAATGATGCCTGCGGACCAATAAGTTGAACCATCGACCACAATGTCGACAATCCGGAGCTTGATCGTTTCGTTCCCAGGTATAGATAGGTCGTGAATACGACGCGGTAGAAGACCGTGATCTCCGGATCCATTCTGAAGACAACCGCGACGAGCTTGATACGCGACTGGTAAATGAAGGACGTGGCTCTGGCTCATTCCGCGGATAATCCACAGATTCCGATCGTATTACATTCATATCCGTTGTAGTTGTCTCCTGCGTTCCAGACCGATCATGGTTGCAGTCCAGCTGGCTACGATCGTCTGGTCTATGTTCTGTTTCCTGACCTGCTGATTCTTTGTTGCGATCTTTGCTAAGCGTACAGCTTCGGAATCTCATAAGTCAGGTTACATACCTTCAATAACTTGTCCGTCAGCTTCTGCATCAGATAAATCTAAAATCCCGTCTTCATTCCCGGTCAGTCGTGGTAGATCTTCTAAATCTGTCCGCCTTCTCATGATCCGAATCCATCGTCGCCGCCTAACCCATCCTGTGCCTGCAGTTGGTATCGCAGCTGTCCATTCCTTCTTATCACTTTCTGAAAAGCTTTTAGAATACTGCCAACCTTCCGGATCGGTGAAGGGATAAGAATAATCAATAGTCCAATCCGTTATCCACATCCAACGCGCACTTCTGGTTAGTGACGGCAACTCAACTCGATCCTTTGAGGTCGGCTGTCCTGATGGATGTAAACTCCAGGGACCACATTGGTCATGCTTTCCCAAGGCATCCGCGGAGAAAGACGGTCTGCCGAGTCCCATCATTAAAGAAGGTATAGCTCTTTGGTTCTCATGGATAATGACAGGTACTGTTACGTGGTAAGCAATAGAGTCATAAGGCTCCATGGGATCTAAACAATCACATTATTTAGTACAAAGTACAATTATACGTGACCTTATTATTCTTAATCAGTCACTTGCCACCCTGATCTCTACGTCTCCGCCGGATCCTTGTCCACCAAGACCGCTCAGCTGCTTCCAATATCTCACACAGATAGGCTGCGCCTATGATGGCTGCCGCGTCGTATGCTGTTTCTCCGAAATTGTTGCGCAAAAGGGGGTTTGCATGAGCGTGGTCTAGCAGAAACCGGACAACAGGTACATCCCCTTTTGAAGCCGCATTGACTACACACAAGTCGCACTCTGCGATCAGAGTGAAAATAACATGAATGTGGAACTTGTAACGAGCTTACTCAGTGAAGTATGACCAAGCCGACTGCGTGCGTCAACGGGAACTCCCTGACTGACTAGGAACTGTGCCATGTCAAGATATCCTCGAGCACATGCATTATGTAGCGCCGTATAGCCTTCTTTATCTTGGTGGACTGGATTTGCGTTTCCTTTCATGACCAGGTATTTGACTACCTCAAGTTGACCGGCAAATGCCGCTTTCAAAAGTGCTGTCTAAGCCAGGCAAAAATAAAAATCAGAGCGACCACTCACACAATAGAGCTCTTATAGCGCTCCACATCATACTTCTCCTTCTTTATCGGGCGCATCGACGGCTGCTCCCCCTTCTTCGATCAGAAAAGCGACAATGTCCAAATGACCTCTTGAAGCAGCCAAATGCAGAGGTCGAAGCCCCGACAATGGATGAGGATGATCGGGATCTTTCCCTCGCCTGACTAACTCCTGAACCAGGGATAATTCCCCACTGGCTGCAACAGCCGTCAAATCAGGTTCGAACCGATTGGCAAGTTCCCTGCAGCTGCTGCTTCCCGTGGCTTCGGTGACACTACTGATTGGGGATGAATTCTTGCTATTGACTTGACGACATAAACCAGAATGCGGAAGATTCAAGGAACGGATGCGCGAAGATCCCATCGGATTTACGCAGCAGAGAAGGTGTTGCAAGGGGATTAAAGGAGAGACAGCGGAAACACTCTGCTAAAGTATTTGAGACATAAGAAATTTAACGAAATTGACCTCGCTCAATGCAATATCATCCACGGGAAAAGAATGCTATGATATCTGTATTCTTCATGACCAGTTCATCTAGGGCATTCATACCAGAGTGGCCAGCAGCATTTCTTATTGCGCTTATCCATGCGACAGGTCCTATGCGAAAGCATTTTCGGCTCATAGACATTCACATATGCATGACTAGGTAGAAGTAAGATCACATCACATTTTCTATCGCTTAATGCTAAACTTCGTTAACCGGTTTACGGCAACTGTATTCACCTAAATGTAGCGAACATCACCTTGCTTTATAGTCCAACGTATAGATCTCAGGAATAAATAAGATCATGACAACTCATAACATAGAACCCTTTTCTCGGTGTTATTATACGCTATGAATTTTGTCATCGACCGTCAACAAGGAGCTATTTATAAGATTCATTCTGGTATCTATGATATTAATGACTAACCAAAGACATTACAAGCGAACACACTCGAACATGCTGTTGCGGCTACATAACTACACAGCATGAATTCGTCTTTCTAGCCGTCTTGTAAAACATTTTGGATTGGCTAGAGAGGGCCTCGGATCTGTCGACAAGCGAATCGAGCTACAGCAACCCACAGTACTTAGGACTTGATCTTGAGCATACATTCAAACCAAATCATCTTACCTTTTCACCACGTTGCAATACAGATTCAATGGTTTTGTGCTAAGCAAAGAAAAAAAGCTATCAGCGATGCTGCTTTCCTAATACACTTTGAAATGAAAGGATACTTTACAAGAATGGCCGTGGTCTCATCAAGCTCATTTTGTACTCGCATGATTGTATCTGCCTGCTTCGGATCCTGATATTTGCTGAGATAGTCTGCGAGTTGAGGGTATTCGACAGGAGCATTCCATTTCTCAGGAGGAAACATCACCAAGAACTCATCCAGGATTTTGTTTAGCAGTGAAAATGCTACTCTTGACGGATATTCCTTATCGCTTAGTATAACGCCGATGGGTCCTTGTGGATGACTATAGACATGTGCAACGTTATCTTCCGGCGGACAGTATTTCAGTATGCTTATCTTGAGTTGCAGGTTTCTGGCCAAAAATACTTACTGTCACTCTCGACGCTTTGTCGCTGTCCGCTGGCTGTGCGCTCGGCAATTGTGATTGCTGTAAACTTCATGAATTCTTGAGCGCTGGGAGATATCCCGCCATCAGTCATTGAGATTACGTACTATTGAGCCCCCATTCTTGAAACGTGTCGTTTTTACCTGCTGCGCTGAAAAAACCCAAAGCTAGAGAGGTCGAACTGGGAGGCCAATACCGTGGCCTTATCCTGAACTTTATGTAAAACTAAGATGGAATATAATTTCATTACTGTTAACGATTTGGAGACGGATCGCAAATCCCAAGATCTGCGGCAAAGTTGCACTTAACGGAATTTGGCAGCGCTGCTTTAAATTTGCCTGTGAGATCAAAAGCGCGGCAGACACGACATGAAACAGACCATGGACTTCACTGCAGTATCCCACTAATATAAAATCGGTTACTTTTGACGGAAAATATTGTTTAGACATCGAGAATCTTTCATATCCTACACTGCATGGCCTAAAGGTCTGTGTATGGATGAAGAAAGCTTTTCTAGCTCTTTTACGTTGTTCAAACCCACCAACTGCAGTCCGAGTGAGAATACTGGTCTCTAAGACCACTCTCAGTTGAACAATTAAAATCAGGAATTATATAGCCGTGCTCAGAAGAGAGTTAAGACACTAATCTTTGCCTTAAGTCTTGGCAATGACCTATACCATGCTGCCGTTAAAGAAGCGTCGCCTATCGGAAATACTTTTCTATCTTCAAGGCGGGGTCATCCTAATTTCAGCTCGTTATAAGGATAACTTAATCTTCAGCAGGAGGTATCCATGCATTTGTCGATGCATTGTTCTCCATAAACTCTAGAGGATGTTTGCTACGAGGACAGTATTATTCACAGTACATTCTGCAAGGTAAGTGTGTAAAGATCATTGGCTGACATACGGAAACAAAAACTTACATCCATTTTAAGAAATAAGCGAAACAATATATAAAGGTTTCTCATATATTAATGATCTACAATATGGATTCATACGTCGTTTTTGACAGGTGCCCATGAAGAAAAGGTGCCAATGAGAACGCACAAACAACCAAAAATCGAATCTTTTTAGGGATCCTTGCTGGTATAGCTAACGAGGAGGCAACACGTTTATACAGACGACCAAAAGCGTGAATATTGAGCTTATATTCTCCAAACATCATTTTACGTCTTTGATTTGTGATGGATCGAAGGAATAAAGATGCTTCACGATGGCCGAAGTGTTTCTTCTTCTTAAATATTGACGACTATCCGGCGGATAATACGACATTGGAACCAAGCTTTTCTTGCATGATGAGCAATTGGTAAGTTGGCATATAATTGGGCAGTAAGCGATGATCCGTCAAAGTTAAAATAACTTTATAATTGGCTTTTCAGGTAAGAGCACTTTGCAATAGACAACAATGTGAATGGTAACAGGGCGTGGCCTGGGTTTACACAATAGAGACAATATGTAGAAGGTTGCGAGTTAAAGTAATTATGAAAGATCTACTGTAATTTGAATGCTTTATTGAAGAAACAATATTCTGATATCAAAAAGTCATGTTTGGAGATATGCGAGGTTCTTTCTGTTTATTGGTAAAACTTGAAGCCGTGGGTACTATGCAACAGCGATTGGTGATAAAGCCAAGGAAAGGAATTGCAGTGTAACATTGTAAGGCCTGTCTGGCAGAGTGTTTATCAAGTCAGTCTGTCAACTGGGAGCTCCCTGCTTCGAGTTCCGAACAGGCGGGCGGTTTCAGAGCGAGAAATGATACCAGCAAGTTAAGATACGTAAGGCTTCAATCCGCGGTTTCCCAAAATGTGTCGAAAGTGAGTTCCATAGCACAAGATGAAAGGAGTAAAGAGACCCCCAAGCAATGTGGATCAAGGACAACGGACGGTGAGTGGATGGTCTTGAACACAGAAGAACAGGCTCGATGGGCACTGGGAGGACACCGGTTGGAAAGCCCTACGCACCCCAAGTGGAACGTCAAAAGATACGTGGCGAGCGCACTTCTGGCGAGCAAGTTAAGATACGTAAGACTTCAACCGGTTAATTCCCAGGACCACAAGCAGGAACAAGCAGGCAAGCACCACAGTACAGGATGGAAGGAGAGTACATAACGCCAAGGAATATAGCTCGTGCAGAATGCGATTTGGGTGGATAGTCTTCAAGATAAGGAAGAGATAATCGTAGAAAGAGCCGCATTGTCCAATAGCTCGTCGTCCCGTATGTGGATGTAGTTGGAGAGAGAGGTCAAGATTCGTAGTGGAATAAATCAAAAAGAGCAAAGTAAAGAAAGAGTGCAGAGTGTGAAGAAGGGATGAATGGGTGGATTTTGAGAAATGCGGCATTTTTATATCTTTTGCATGCCCCTTATTTTATGTGGCTTCTATCCTTTTTGGGGGACGGGTTGGGGCGTCAGGGAGATCTTAATTTGAGGCATGCATATGTACGTTAACTAAACGATCCCGCGGAACACCCACCCCTCATGGATTATGTGCAGGGGGAAATGCTCTCCTCTGGATCCGTGGAAGCGGGCGAAGTCATTCCTCGTCAATCTCGAGAGCCACTTACAGTCAGCCCCCGGTTTTGCAACCCCGGTTTTTGCAACACCCGGTTTTGTGCAACGGATTCCGCGGATTTTTGTCGTTGCAAAAAGCGGGGGCTGACTGTAGATTAAAATAGCCTTCGTTAGTCATTATATCCTTGATGCGGTCTTTCCCACGCTAGTCCCTTCATTTACCTTCAATCTCACCAAAACAGGTTACTTCTGCAGCCAAAAGAAACCCTTTCTATTGATTTTCTACATATATGACCAGGTTTCTCTAAAATTCTACTTTGAAGGCTCCCCGTTCTGGTCGGATAACATTGGGCCTCACTAATAACGCATGGAGACCGTCGATCGATTGCCGTTAAAATGAACCGATACAGCACGACTTTCGTATTTCCCTTTGTTTGTTATGAGCTCGCTATAGGAGTTACGGTGCTACAATTTAGTTTATTGTGATTGTCTCGAAATGACTGTTAGCCTCTAACAGGGGGAGCTGGATCTCAGGGATACAGAAATTGCTATCAAACTGTTTTTGTACCATTAACTCTGTATGGTAAACAGGGAACAAATATGCTTTTCCAAGAATTTCAAAATTCTTGAACTACAAGGTCATGGGGTACGTTCTTGGCGTAAACATTAGGAAAATATTTTCCCAGAAAGGGTCAACTGTCGATCATCAGCACTTCTGCTGACGTGCATGAAAATATTTGATCAACAAGAAAAGAAATATGAAATAGTCGAACATTTATTCGAACGACATAAGCTTCAGATCAACGTGTTACCGTCAGCCAGAGTAAAGTGCGCTACACTATCAAGTTCTGCTAGATTACCTTGCGTCTTCTTCCGCAACTCTTCCATAAAGAGATTATTTGTCTTCCTTGTCCATACCTGTTCATTCTACCGGTACAGGATCCATGTAGGAAAAACACGGACAGTGGCGAAACATGGGGACCAGTCACTACGTAGTTGAAGTTATTTGAATATTGAAAGAAAAAGTAGGTAGCGAGACTTTTTGTAGGCGCTTTATTCGATTCAAAGAGAAAGCTGTTTTCTTAGTCTGCCACTGAAAATCCTTCCATGAGGGGTGACTCTTGAAAGAGATCGACCAATTATTCTGTGCTCCACTATGCGCGCTTAACATGCCCTACTATATCGAATACGAAAATCGTCCCATTTTACTATTGACTCGTCACAACAGTCCCATTATGGGCCATAATGACTACAGCAACCACCATCTCGTAACTTGCTTGATCGATTCGCCACACCTCTGCGGTCATCGGGATCTTTGACTGTCTCACCAATGTATACTGATTCTGTTAACAAGCAATACCACGACCAAGCATGAGCTGTGCATAAAAGAACAGGTGTTCGCTTTGCTTGATGCGACGGCCGATGTACTATACGTTTTACTTCTATTATGCAACGACAACGTCATCTTCGTACTCGCCTTGTTTCTGTCAGGGACTCAAGCATCAAGATTACTATCAGGGTCTCGTATGACGTTTTAGGCGACAGAACTCAGTACCCGGGACAGGACTCGGAATAGAACTCGATATTACTGGAAGCATCGATAGGGAGCCCATGGGGTACAAGATGAATAGGGCTCTCATCAAGCCAGGTTTCAGGCCGGTCTGATTTGATTCCGAGCTTAGAGGTGAAATAAATTGCGCGCTTCGCCAAAGGACCGTTCACGACAGTAATCCGTTTGCCGTGCAAGTATGTGTGCCATTGGTCTGCTTGAGTCGTTAATCTCGAAAACCTAGCTAGTGATTCGATTTATGGGGTTAACTTTTAAACTCGTGTAAGGATAAATGACGGTGAGTTAATTATGGAATTCACCAGAAGACGGGTGCATTCCGAATGGGTGGTAGTTCTTCTGATTATGTTGTCAAAGTAAGATACCCGCCTGTATTCTGCTGTCCCCTACGTATCCATCATATACCCAAAGACACCGCACCAAAAGGTAATAGCCCACGTTAGAAACTATCCAGCACTCATTAACATGGGAATAAAGCCGATCACTCGTCTTAACTGGTTTATTGGTCAAAAAAAGCAGCTATTTTGAGCAGTACGTTCCATCCCTTTGCGATTGAAAGATAAATATGTCAACGAATGAGTGAGCATGTCATTTCGTGTTCTTGGAGCAGATATCGAGTGTACTTGGCGCGATCCTGCAACGCAAATTGTTCTCTTTCCTCGCGCCACCTTTTTTTCTCTTCCGCAAAACCATTACGACGTCTCCGACATGCAAGACAAAGTATGATGCAACAATGTTCATGCGCGTTTTCACAGTCATCTATCTAAAAGCCGTCTAAAGCAAGATCTAGGTCCTGAACGTACCGTGGATCTAGAGCCTGATCATGAATTTCGTTTCGAAGTTGATTTCGGCAAGAAAGTCCAAATCAAGGTATGCCAATTCCACAGCCATATTCCAAATCGCTCCACAGTGAAAGCGAGGCAAAGAAAAGAAAGAAGAAAAGAAACCTAGCGAAAGAAATAAAGACGCTGATCAATGGACTTATTGTCTATTTTGCTTGGCTGTTATTGATTCATGTATCGCCAGCTCGTAAAAGGTACCGCAGAAGTTTTCGGCACGGAACTTGCACTGGGTGTCGAGTACACCTTCAGTGGTCGAAAAGCTGCCGTATACACCTGGCATGGATGTACACTGGAGATATCCTTTTTTTGTTCGTTCTTTAGTTGTGCGCTTCGAGATTGCGACCATCTTCAATCGTTAACTCCACAGTACGTCAAAGGGCAATTTTCAGTAGAATATACCGCAAACGAGACTCCCATGACGAGCTATTTGAATACACATTTGGCCTTGCAACAGATGCGAGAAAGCGCCAAACAAAAGGGTGATGTTGGTCCTAGAGTAAGTCTTGTATTTTCACAATGTAGGGACGTGTTTTCCTTATTATGACGTAGGTTTTAATTGTTGGTCCCAATGACGTGGGAAAATCATCTCTGTGCAAGTTACTAGTAAGCTATGCACTACGCCAGGGAGAGAAACCTGTTTATGTGTCTTTGGATACGTCCGAGGTGAGACGTGCAGCACTTATTATTGTGACAACACACACAAAAATTCTAAATGTTCCAGGGCACCATCACCATGCCCGGCACAGTGGCTGCAACAAGCATAAGCCATATAATCGATATTGAAGAAGAGTTTGGGTCCTCAGCGACGACCGCTGCTTCACTAGGTTCTTCGACTATCCCACTGGGTTATTACTATGGCTATGAGAGTCCAGCAGAAAACGTGAAGCTGTTCAAGATTGTGACGTCAAGACTGGCACATGCTGTTAAATGTAGAGTGGCAGCAGATGCGGAAAGCCGGGTGTCAGGTTACATTGTTGATACTGCTGGTCTGATTGACCAGGTTGGTTATGATTTGATTCAGCATGCAGTCGAAGAATTTTCCAGTAAGTAGTGAAATGCGTATCAATCATCGTGGGTTTGATAGTCTTTAACACGTATGCATTGTATAAAAAGTTAACGTCTTGATAGTTCTCGGTCACGAGCGTCTATACAGCGACATGACACGCATATTTAAAGACAAAGGCGGAATGTCCATCGTAAAGTTAGCAAAATCGGGAGGTGTTGTAGAACGCGACCGACAGTTTAGGACTCAACTGCAGCGCAGTAAGATACAAGAGTACTTTTACGGCACTCCCAAATGCGAACTTTCGCCGTACTCCATGCTCGTGAACTTTTCCGATGTAAATGTTTGGCGTATTGGAGAAGCTTTGGCTCCTTCCTCGGCTCTGCCACTTGGAATGGATAGCACAGTGTCCGAGACCCAGCTTGTCAAAGTTGATAACCTCGATATGTGTTTGCATTCCATACTTGCTATCTTGAACGCTGATAGCTCTGAACATGAATCTGCGTTATTGGAAAGCAATGTCGCTGGTTTCATATACGTGTACGTGGTTGTGTTACGATGTCTATCCATTGACTTGTGAAAGCTGATGATGGACCTTCGCACAGATCGGATATAGACGAAGCAAAACAAAAGCTGACCATCTTATCACCGGCGCCTGGACGCTTGCCACGGCGACATTTGTTAATGGGCTCTTTCAAGTGGCTCGAAGCTTAAGTACGAACGAAATAAATTGTGCTGCTTTTAAAGCTATAAGCAACAATACATGCGTGTAAACGAAACATGGGTGATGCTATTTGGAATTACACGTAAACTGCGTAATAAATAGCAAGAGAATGAGATGAAATATTACACGATTACGGATAGCTAAAAGATGGGATATTGCATTGTACCTTCTTCTTACATAAAGGTGCTTATCCAATTCCTTTGTGCGTTTCTTAGTATCATTCTCGTCACATAGGATCAATGTTATTCTTATCTTACAATATATGCCTTCTAAATGCTGCAGCTGTAATAGCCTGCTAGCCGACATATCTGTACAGGCTTGCCTGCCATGCTTTGACGAGAAAAGAATCTGCAGTACGAACTGATGCCATCAAAAACCCCGCAGAACTCTGTTCACTCATTCATGGCCGCCACCAACGTAAAGGTCGATCCAAACGCGTACACACTTCCATTACTACACGCTGCGAAATACCCGCATGCGCAAGTTTGTGGCGTTCTCGTAGGCGAAGTGAATGCAAAGGATGGCAGCTTGCATGTTGTATCCGGGATGCCCCTTTTCCACCATTGGACAACGTTAACACCAATGCTCGAGGTTGCACTGCGACAAGTAAATGCTCATCAATGCATCATATAAAAAAGTGATCAGCATAGATGTATAACTAGCTTTTCTGAAAAAACAATAGGCTGAACTCTTTGCAAGCAAACGCAATTGGAAGATTCTGGGATGGTATCAAGCGAATGCAGACAGGAACGATACAACTCTACATGAAAACGCTATCCGAGTAGCTGACACAATACGTCGAAACGTCGGTTGTGCTGTCATATTTTCTGTATGATAACGTTTTACATGACTCGAAGTCTTTCTATATAGCTTACGTGTAGTTGGCTAGGTCAATAACCAAAAGCTTGAACATTTGGATCAAAACGCAGATGGAGGTGCCGTAGTGGTAAGTCGTGATAAGAATAAACAGATGGCACACGAATTAATTACTCCTTTTCTTTGCCTTTCTAGCCATACATGTTCATCGATAACCAGTGGCGGCCGGTTAAGAAAGCATATACCAACAACAGCAATATTGTTCTTACAAATGAAGATACACACGCAAAAGTTCGAGGCATGATAAGCTCATCAGCATACAATAGCCTTGTTGACTTTGATGAGCATCTTGAAGACCCATCACTGGATTGGCTGTCTTATGTCAGTAAATCAGGATAATCGCACATCGCTTGCGTTCAACTTCTCTGGTAGTTTGTGGTAACTTTTTTTACAGAAACTTTTTCTCATTGCGTTCTACCCTTGTCTTCCAATATAGGTATATAGTGAGGCCTAGCAACACTTGCACGCCAAGTCCGTAAAGAATGTACTTGAATAAGGTTGACAATGTCCCTCGTGTTTCAGCCGAATCCTTGGTCATTTCGTTCATATGTTTCTGTTGAATCAACATGCGATTCTGGAAAGTGTCGACGTTAATATTGCATAGACTGATAAAAAGGAAGTGCTACATACATCAAGTCCGCCTAACTTCTTCTCAATGCGCTGCAAGGTATCTTCTAGGCTTTGCATTTTACGGTCTTGATCACGTATTATACGCTCCAACTGGGACGCCATTTGTGATGCCATGCTACGTGTTTCTTGCTGTATCCGCTCCAAGACACCAGAGATTGCATCGCTAAAATATTTATTAAGCTCTAACTGCAAAGGCCCCGATATGACAACTCAATATACTTACAGTGATTGCTTTCCAATGTTCGCATCGTTATCTTTTGTCCCTGTCGACTTTTGTTCGTATTTACCTTGTAAGACCATTGCCGGTGTTGGCGCACCAAGTGCCTCGATCTGCATTTGCATTATTTGCAGGTCACCCAACATCCTTCGTTGAGTATCAAAAATTGACGCCTATTTCATTTGTCAATATCAGGTCCTTAAATACGCTTGAGTAGCAGCTTACCAATGTTGCTACAGTTTCAGCCCGTACTTCTTCACCACGAGCAGCTTCGCGAAGGCGCCGTATTTGGAATTCAGCTTCTTCGATTTTCTAATTGCTGATGAACAAAACGCCATACACTGTTTCACTTGTAGTCCTAACTTACTCTTTTTTGTTCTTCATTGAGTTCCTTAAATTCTTCGCCCTTTTGAATCTTCTCGTCTTCAAGAGGGCGTTTAAGATGCTGTCAAAAAGTCAGTATACTCTATTTTTCATCCCGGAGCGCCATTCATAGACAAACCTCGGTTTTCGCTGGTGGATCGACCTGGTAAGTCTCAATCGAGATAATATCATGATCGTCTGTAAAACTAGACCATGAGCACATATCACAAGACAAAATAAATTATTTCAATGACCTGCTGGGTTATGCGCGGCAGCCTAAACTGTTATTCAGTTCTTGGTCCCAACATAGTCATTCTATGGCGAAACGCTTACCGATACACCGAAATAGTATCCAGACGGTAAAGTGATTCCGGTCTTTTGGAGACATGTACGAAAATCTTGTCCGTCTCCATTCACGTCTAACATAACCTTTATGTTCCAATAAATGGCATGTCCTTGAACGTCAGTTGTAATTGGACGTACCGTGAGGATATTTGCTTTGTAATTGACGCGTAAATGTGCTGGAACGATACCGGTGTTTCGATAGTTGATAGAGCACGACCCTATAACATAGTTGCTTGGATCTGTACTGGTAGCTAATGCCAAAGACCCGTCGTTGAGTATTGCCATGACAGTCGGTGTGTGAGTCTGCATAGCCACACTCTTGTTAACGCTTCGTGTCCTTCTGGGCGGGTTGACAATGGAATATCCTGCACTCACTTTGGGGTTGGCAGAGTCTAACCAGACGCTCAGACCATCCCACCGGTCGCGGGCGCCAAATATCGGTCCGTCGCCCATGGGTTCTTTAGTGTACCAGAATGCTAATCCACGTCCTCCGTGCATATGACTTC
The DNA here is from genome assembly GCA_000787465.1 of Thermomucor indicae-seudaticae. Taxonomy (NCBI): domain Eukaryota; kingdom Fungi; phylum Mucoromycota; class Mucoromycetes; order Mucorales; family Lichtheimiaceae; genus Thermomucor; species Thermomucor indicae-seudaticae. Next base: position 23,387 of record JSYX01000079.1, read on the forward strand.
CACTAACGCGGAACTTGAGGTGCACTTGCCATTCGTCATACGGATTCGGTATGTCAGCCCACAGCCATCCCCTGGCGCCGGGCACAGAAGGAGTGAGCCGGATGAAGTCTTCGGCTTTGATCGTGTCTAGGGCGGATTTAGGTTATTGGAAATGCCCAGCGCAGTTATGGAACTGAACGCGTTGCTCGAGTACCTCCTCCCAATGACCAGAATGGAATAGTGCCGTTGTAAAGATATGGTTTCTTTACCGACAGCTTATAGTCGAATTTGAAAGGTGGAGCGGGCTGTACCTGGTTGGGCTCTTCCGGCGATGAAGAACCCCAAAAACCAGCAAGAGCCGAACCATGATATAATGTCACGACCAGTAGTGTTAATAGTATTCTTCGCGTTGAAAGGCCACTCATGATGGGAGCATTTCCCTTCATCCCCTGCTGATGAATTGGCAACGTACGGAAAGGCAGTATACAGTACGTGGCACTCCCCAAGCGCGTGCGCATAAAGTTTCCACACAGAATTCGAACCCCGTTTGCATATATTGACTTGATGAAGGGGACGTGTTCAGAGCTTTTACAAGCTGCGTGATATATGAGAGAGGAAATGAGATGCTAATGAATTGCCAAAGAGACCGTTAACCGCGGCCTCGTTTGTGCTTTAACAACCTATCCGCCGTTGACCAACGTTGAGTATTGATAAACATTCCAAGCGAATATGTCTGACTGGAGATGCCGCTTTGTTGCACCATGACGGAAGGGCTTACCGCTGCGCGCTATGACTTGACTAAGCTGACATAGAGCTGGCGACGGTAGAACACAGTTGTTTTTTGCCTGTATGTATTAAGACAATGGTTTGTTTTCATAGCAGCGCTTTGGAACTGGGACATGAACGCGTCCAAAAACATGTTCCACTTTGCTACGTCCATTTGGGCCGGTAACAGGCGACCTGAAGCTTTTGCTGGACCAACAAAACAAATCACCGCTGCGAATGCGGGACCCGCGAGGGTTTAGATTTTTACGGTAAGTTTCATGCTCTTTGGTTCAATTTGACGTTGCCGTTCTGATAACCACTTCATCTAGGCTTTCTGTAAGCAATATGACTTCCGCCCGTTGGAGATGTGGTACTAACCACGGAGGTATTTCCGCGCCGTGCGAGAGCAATCTGCCTTTCAGTAAGTATGCAAAAAGACGGACTGAAGCAGCGACAGTTTAATAATAAAGCGACGCAAAAATTTGCTCGTTGTAGGTGCAAATGGGGCCTTGCAACGTCATAAATAAGGGGTTAGAGCGGTGCGAACCTTTCTTCAACATTCGGTGGTGACCCGTGAGGACTTAGCGCGGTAGTTGAAAAATTTGCATTTAAATGGAGACTCATTGCATGCTTTCTCGTCTTGAACGAAAAAACAGCCACCATGCCGATGCAACCACAGGATTGGATCGATGTCACCACTGACAAGAATCACTATTCTCTTGATCACTTTGTGATTCCCAAGCATTATGAGAAAGACGTGTCCAGCATTTTGATTCCACATGGTGTCATTATGGTGAGCTTCACAACGTCCGTGGGAACAAACGCGAGCGGAAGAAGATAATATCGTCCCCCCGCAGGATAGAATTCATAAATTGGCTCGGCTAATAGTGGATGATACCACTGGTCCATTGGGTAAAGTTGATTTATCTTTACGGTTATGTAGATATCGTAATGGTTAACGAAACGAGAATGGTATATAGTGGTTTGCTGTATCTTAAAAGGTGGCCACCAATATTTTGCTGATCTGGTCAACCAAATCAAATCTCTGACCAAAAATAACGGCATGAGCGTACCGCTGAGTCTTGAATTCATTCGGGTCAAGTCATATAAGAATGATCGTTCTGAAGGCGTAACCATTTCGCTGAGCGAAGAGGAATGCCGAGAATTTGCAGGCAAGGTATGGTCTCATTGTCAACAGGAAGTTAGCATTTTGTTTTATCTCTGCGCGCTTTGAAACTTAAAATATACCCACTACAATGATGACAGAACCTGCTAATTGTTGAAGATATCATTGATACCGGCAAAACCATGGTCAAGTTATTGGAAAAACTTCAGGAATACAAGCCAAAATCCATACGCGTCACGAGTCTGCTGTTGAAAAAGACGTCCCGAAGTAACGGATACGTTCCCGACTATGTCGGTTTCGCTATCCCTGACGCCTTTGTCGTTGGCTACGCTCTGGATTACAATGAATACTTCCGTGACCTTGACCATATTTGCGTTATCAGTGTAAGTTGATTCTTTGTTTTTTTCTATCGAATGATAATGCTAATTCTTTTGCTAGGAACATGGAAAGAATGCATATGCCGTATAACGACTTTGGAATATATACGATTTCGGGATAGAGTCGAAAAGATTAATATAGTCGCAACTTATTGCGCTTCAGATGCCTTTCGCTGTTGTGCACGTTTGGCTGCCAATTTTGCCAGTTTAAGCTTATCTAGCTCCTCTCTCGTTGTTCTGCGAGTTTTGCTGAGCATAAGCAAATCTGGTTCCCGCTTTTCGACTATTATACACGTACCGTCCGTTCAAGCAAGCATTCATTTCTTTGAGTTTCCCTCGACATGTCCACATTACCGTTACATTATGTTCTTTACTGCATTCAACGAATTCTGCATACAGACGATCTTGAGTCCTCTTTTCAAATTCGGGTGGGGATTTCAACTTGCGAACCTTTAATAGGTGCCTGACAATATTCCAAAGCTCTTGCTTTCATTTCTTTATAGCATGCTTCTTCTTCTGCCCGAGTGAGTGCGTGTAATTCTGCCGTTCGTTCGCCGAATGGGTTCTCCTTCGCCAATTCAACCGTTTTCCCCATTGTAACTAAGCACGAAAGCACTTTTGAGACCTTTGCCGTCTCCGACAGAACAAATTTTTGAGAGACGCGCACGGAGCGAGGGCGCGGCATAATGTCAGAAGGGAAACAGAGGAAACTATTGTTCATTCTCATTGATGGCATTGGGGATATTGCTGTCCCTGAGCTTGGCGGACAGACGCCTCTTCAGGCTGCCAATACTCCGTGGTTAGATAGATTAGCAGGTACAGTTCTAGCGGCATTGCGTTGATACTGCTGTTAATCGCAGTGTGCTCCCCAGAGACTGGTATCAATGGGCTTATGGACTCAGTGGAACCCGGACTTGCATGCGGCTCGGATACGGCTCATATGTCAATTCTCGGATACAATCCTCGACAGTATGCTTTATATATTGCGGAATAGAAAGCTAGCCGCCTTTTTTTATATTGAGTTTGGCCTCTGCAGACATTATCGAGGTCGGGGCGCTTTTGAAACCATGGGTGCTGGCCTAGACATGATACCTGGTGACATTGCCTTCAAGGTGAGAAAAAAAGGATGTTAGGACTGTTTCATGCAGGATTTGACATTTATGGCATAATGCATGCAGTCCAACTTTGCTTATCTTGACAAGGAAAGCGGCATTGTCATTTCTAGACGGGCTGACCGTCATTTTGAAGGCTTGGGCCCTACTCTTTGTGCTGCCCTTGATGGCATGTAGGTTTTTGGCATATCTGGTTGGTGGCTGTATATACTTTTACTAATCCCCAATCCGGCTGGCGACAGCCGATTGCCGTCATTTCCAAATCATACGGTCGCTGTGAAATATGCGACCGAACATCGATGTGGCGTGCGGGTTCGAGGACCTGGGCTCACGGACGCTATTACGGGGACAGATCCTTTGAAAGACAAGTAAGCTGAAGTTTATCCGATGGGCATATTGGAAAGACTGACGCGGGTATTCAGCAAACCTCTGGTAACGTGCGCTCCGACAGACGATTCTGCTGCAGCACGAATGACTAGCGAGGTAGGAGTATAGAGAGAGGGGATACGGAGGGTTTTCGTTTTGCTGAAGGGCAATCTTAAAGCTCGTGAATGAGCTTTCGCAAGTCTTTTACGACGTGTTAAGTCAGCATCCAATAAACAAGAAACGGATGGAAGATGGGAAAAATCCTGCAAACTGTGTTCTTTTACGAGGATGTGGTAGTTGCATCGACGTCCGTTATGGCATTCCGTATAAAAGAGGCTTTATTAGACTGAATCCCAGTGCGTGCAATATAGATACCAAGCATAAAGGAACAGTATGGCTTGAGAAGCTTCCTGATCGCACCTACGTGCATTATCGCCGGACTAGGAATGACTGCTGGTATGGATGTACTATACGTAGACGGTGCGACAGGAGATTACCACACCAGTTTCCACGCCAAGGCCGATGCAGCCGTAGCCAATATCACTGGGGATGTCTACGACTTTGGCTTTATTCATATCAAAGCTGTCGATGATGCCGGTCACGACCGAAACGTGTCCTTCAAGGTAAGTTGTGGGATTGTGAGACTACAAAATCTTTGAGGGGATTTGAACCAAAGCGGACTAGGTCCAATTTCTCGAAAAGATTGATCAAATGATAGGCGATATAATTTCGCGACTGGCAGATGACGAAAAAAGCAAAGGAAATAATCAGGTGAGAGGATAAGTCTGCGGGATTGTTCGAACTCGGATGATTAAAGTAAAAACGTGTAGTACACGATTGTCGTTACCAGTGACCACTCTACTCCAGTTCTTTATGGTGATCACAGCTGCGAGCCTGTACCGTTCTGTATCAGCAGAGCCACGTTTGCTGCAAACGGGGAACAGAGCAAAGGAGACAGTGTGAAGCATTTTAATGAGATTGAGGCACCCCGAGGCATCTTGGGCCGTTTCTGCGGGTCCCAAGTTATGAAAATTGCAAATACATACAGTATATCTACTTTGTAATATGTAATTTCTATACAATAACCTGACCAGAAGCATAGGCATCTGACTAAACAGCAACACATAATCGCATGAACTGCACGACGCCAAGCGTTTCCGAGTTAACCAAGCTTTCTCGCCATGCGTATTTTTTCCTAATACGGTCGCTGTTCTAGTTGCAGGTTGATCATTTTATTATCTTCTAGTCGTAATTATCCTTCTTCATTTTTGGCTTTTCGAAACCGGCAAGGATCGTTTGACAGGGCCCATCCTTTCCGGTTTCAGAGACTCCTGGCAAAAAAGCCTTATTTACGCGGCGCTTCAAAAAGGTGCACATCAAAAGAAGGGATAATTTGGCCAAAGATTATTTTGTCCTTCCCGTTTGCTGCCTGATGGATCCACGTTCATGTGTCCAGGGAGGGGACAATTTGACATGCGTTGATTCTTCCAGAAAACATTTTGCTGAGTACTCAAAGACGTGGACTGAGCAGCGTGACGCCGAACTTCAGCCAAAGATAACCAGCGAAGACGACGAAGAGGAATACTTTATTGTAGCTGCGCCGCCACCATCACCTCAGGAACCTTCCATGTTGGAAGCTGTATTTGCTGAGCAGCTATCACGGTCCTTGGAGGCCGCTGTACGGAGCATGTCCGAAGAGGACGACGACGATGAAGAAGAAGAAGAGAGCACGATTGATCAGGAACGGGCCCCAAACAACGACCGTGAAAACGTATCATGGAGACATGCGCGTGCTTTAGATAAATTATTGCGTCGGACACAACGAAAGCAACATAGTATCAAAAAAAGACGGCAGCCACGGAAGCCAAAGAATTTGCGACACAAGACAGCAAACGATCTCGCGGACGCGATAGCGTTGATTCGTATATCATCAACAGCGACCAACAAGGATGATCGAAAACCCTGGCAAGTACCCGATGAAACAAACGAGTGAAACATCTTTTCCCCTTTTAAGAATACGATGTTTCGTTCGCGCGCGCAAGGTAAACCAGAATACCAGGGATCCTCTACGTGCATATGCAAGAAGATACCTTCTACTTCTTTCCTGCTCTCAGACAAAAACGAATCCTTTCTTCTTCCCATCCAGTCAAGCATAGGAATTGCATACTTTCTGTACATACTCTACATTCTGCATATACATCACATCCCTTCTCCTTGAGCTATATTGCAAAAAGCTTATCCAGTGAAACAAAACGCAATCTCGTTACTATAGCAAGTGTATTAAATTTGAGGAACAGGGAAAAAAGTTAAAAAAAGACTAGTACTGTACATAAAGAAGGTATAATGAAAAAGAGCAAGGCTTATTTTCGACGCGCTACGCAGGCACCAACAACATCCCAGACAACCGCAACAATGAAGAGGACAAAGGCGAGCATGGCCCAAAAGATACTGACGTTGTAAAAGTCACACCAATGGTTGTAACCACCCGGTGCGCAGCGGTATTTCACGATTTCGACGATGGCTCCAATACCCCAAAGAATAGCCAACAGCAGGTCAATGCCAGTCATTAAGACGCGATTCATCTTGTGACCGTGTCCCACGCGTCGGTACAGATACAGAAAGATGTGAAAGATGGCCCAGATAATAGTCAAGATAGCCTTCAACGTGAATAATGGCAATGAGTTATAGCAGCAAAATCCCGCTAGCATTTTCTTTTCAGCAAGATAAGCTTACCACAGCATAAAGATAGTAAAAACATGCAGGATTATCAAAGGGAACATCTTGTTGCGAAAACTAAATCCCCCCGAGCAAGCATAGTTAGTTCTCCTGATAAACAATGAAGTCTGGTATAAGATCCTTAATTACCGGTGATGCTCCAGCAGCGAAACCAAGTTGACCCACACTGGCAATCAACTGCAAGAAGCGAAAGGCGAGGCGGAGTTTCGAGGGGTTCATTCTAGACTTGTCCCAAACAGGCGGCAAGGCGCCCTCAACCTCTGCAGCGTTGGGCTTCGGCTTATTATTACCAGCAGCAGTCGGCGAAGGTGCAGCAGCCGTGTTTCCGTCAACCTGGACTTTGGAATATGCATTCCCGGGATCGCTGTCCTGATTGCCGAACCTGGTGCCGGCATACTGGTATGCATTCGTCGGCGTCGCCGTGTTTGAGCGATCATCAGGTTGACTCCATGCATTCTGAGGTTCATCGTGGCCGGCTGGGTATTCTGTCTTATTCGACTCGCTCCACGCACTATTATTATGGTGGCTGATAGGTGGTCTGTAATCTGATGGCGATGGCATGCGTCCAGTCATTGCAGGATCAGGTCCACTATTGCTCCAAGCATTGTTGGAATCATCTTCGTATGCATTGCCGAAACGGGGGCCATTGTTCTGACCCGTCCAGGGATTCTCGTCAAAGGGATTATTGTGCATGATAAAAACAAAAGAAAAAGGAGCGAGACGCTATTTTTGCCGGAGTACTGCGCTTGGCAAAAAGACACTTGCCCTTTTTTGTCACAAATCACAAAAAAGCTTTTTGTCCATCATTGCACAATCATGATAAAACAGCCCATTATTCGTTATTCTTCTCTTCAATTCTGGGCAGAGTTTCGGCCAATCTTCCGACTAAATTGTGTACTGAGAAATCACAATTCCACTTTTAAGCTTTCAATACATTCAATGTTCATTGGTCTTTCATAAGAGAGTCTTGATATTGCTTTGTTTCCTTTTTTGAATCCCTAACCTGCACCAGTTTGGTCTTTCCGGCCACATGTCACGGCAAAGACCGGGGAATATTACAAAGACTTCTAATTTTTTGTGATGCGTAAACTCCAGAGATCGCAAAATGTAACGCTTTTAAGCAGGTCCAAAGCCTTAAGTAATAAACGATAGGTCATACCGTCTAACTACGGCGTTGATAACAAAGGAGCAACTTAGCGAAAGAACAGTGGAAGATAGAGAAGGAGCAGAGGGGTACAAATAAAGAAACGTAATATACTGGACTTTGTATGTGAATTCACGCCGCGTGGAAATTATTTTGCGTTGGCGAATACTGCAGGGAAAGGTACCTTCGATGGCCAGGCGGCGTTGTTCGCGAGGCTTGGTCAAAGATATGTACTTATAAACTATTTTGACCCGCTACAGTACAAGTAAAATAATCGTTGTCTAATGGCCTTTTCTATTGAGCGACACGAAACTGATAGACCTAAGCACCCCGGAGCGAAGCGGAGGTTGGCCGCATGGGCCGTTTATGTACTTATAAAACCATTAGATACTTAGTTTATTTCTGTTCTTGGACCGCTGAAGCCCGTCGCACGGGCTTTTGCGGCCAATAAAATACAGAAAGCTTCGTATGGTGAGTTCCTTTGGCCCTCGTCCATGGCTGCAACCGTATCTGCTATGTAGGCTAGATGGCGAGCATTGAAACTGTAAAAGACATATGTCTCTAGTAGCACAGATAAGATGCATGCTTTTGTTGGGATACGGTGGCCACTCTCATAGTGACGCCACAGCGCCAGGCGATGGACAGGCGAGAGTTCCGATTGCGCAAACTTTCTTGACTGAAACGACCATTAGTATACACTCGCCGATTTGCGATAATCGCGTACGAAGCGTTTCGAGCGGCCGAAACGTGCTTGTTGAGGAGGGTTCCGACTCAGGACGGGATATTCCCATGTGCGTCTCATCGCTTCCAGATCCTTGTCTCGCTTCTTGATATCAGCGTTGAGAACTCGTAAGGGCTTATGTGTGTTTTTGATAGGATCCTTGGTTGCAATGATGGACTGTACAAGCGGTTCCAGTTGCTCTGGATTCGTCGCAGGTTTTGGAGCAGGTGCAGAGGTTTGATGCTTAAGACCGGCACGCAGAAAGTACTGGAGCAACTTCAATTGAATGCGGCCACTGGACCATGTGCTTTTAATCTTCACAGTCGTGTCCCTGACACAAGCTGCTGCCCTTCCACTCAATCTCTGAAGGCTTCGCCTGTCGAAATGGCTTCCTGGTATGTCGACGGGTAACAGTAATGTCAAACAGGTTGATGAACGTCCTTTTGTTGTGAGGTACATGGATGCCGACATTTGCAAATGACTTGCAGAAGAAAAGTCATTGTATGGACTCGTGAGAGTGGTCACACGAAGGGCGAATGAAATGCGACTATGCGGTGATTCAAAGGTGTGCTTGCAAGCAATGCAGACCATAATTACCTCTTTTGCCTTTTAACTTTTTTTCAAGATTTCAATGCCACGATGCCAATACCATCAGCTAATACTACGTCGCCATCGCCTGCCCGTCAGGAACCCAATGAACCCAAACCGAGTCTGACTTGTCCGCATTGCGGGGCTTGCACCGAAACAAGCATTTGTGAATATTGCACAGCACCGAAGCGCTGTCGAACTCGTAGCACCAGTGCAACAGCGAACGACGAAAGCAAAAAGGACGTTCGACGTCACTGTAAATCGGACCAATGTAATCCGCGTCCACAAAGGTCATTACTGCTCAATTCACGCAGGGAGGATGATGCGTGGGTCGATCTCTCGAGCGAGCGGTTACCGAACTCTCGACTAGGAGCACTCTATCCGGGCTCCCGATTCACAGGTGTGCAGCGTTCTGGAACGACAAGCTACGAAGTGGCCGTCGATATCCAGGTAGTTAAGAAAAAAGGGGAACGAAAGTGCAGTAAGAGAATCAGAGATCTAAATTCTTCCCACGCCAGCATGTTGATCTTAAAGAATATACGCTTAGCGGTCATTTGTACATTAAAGGACTTACAGCCGAGTTTCCGGAGTTGACGGTATTGTTCATACATTAGCGATGATACTGAAGCTCTTGATCCATTACTAAGACGTCGTGATGTAGACCTTTTTTCAAGGTGAAATCATTGGTCCAAAGTACTCCTTCCTTACACGCAAATGGCAAGCGCAGCAGTGGATTGATGCGTGTCACTGGGTAAGTTGCAAAGTAGCCAATGGAAGCATAGCATCAGTCTGAAAAGGCCAAATGGTATACAGAAACGCTTCCCTTCATTCAAACCTTATATTGAGATATTCAACGATGATGGATTCGTGTATGACCCTTATGACAAAGACTTCATCTATATGCGGTGGAAGGAGCAATTCCTGGTCCCTGATCATCGCGTCAACAATATCGATGGCGCCAGCTTTGCGGGATTTTATTACATATGCTATCAGCGATCCACAAATGTAATCAAAGGCTTCTACTTCTACCGTCATCACACTGAATGGTGAGCTCTGTCATGTGTTTATTATCTGATAGCGATACGACTAACCGAGTGATTTAGGTATCAAGAACTGACGCTGAAACATGAAGAAGAAAGGTGTTTTGGAAACTTTGAACTTCGCTAAGAATCTAATCTGCTTGCTTGCGTGCTTTTTTTATCTCGATATTGTACATAGTCACCTTTATTTCCGTCACATACATATATTCCACGATTCCCCTCTCTTTTCTCTCTATCTTTCTCTGTGCTTATTGCGTTCCGCCAGCGTTTCTCTTGTATTTCCGGTAGCTCGGGATGCTAATTTCGGTTAGGCTAGTAACTTGCCATATCTGTTGTCCTTAGTGGGCGTTTATGATATAGCCAAGTGGACATGACTCCTCGAGTGAAACAATGTGACCTATCTACCTCTCAAAGAATCACTTTTAATTTTTGGGTCGACAATACTGGGCCATCATGCATGTTACGCGCTCGTCATGTGGCCTTGGACATTGTCCTACCACACCAATGACCGTGCACTGGCAACACAAGCTTTCTTCAGCGCTTACGCTCGATTTCTTCTCTTTTCGCAAACCATGGGTCAGGCAGCTTCATCCTCTGGTCATTATGACAACCTCTTATGCGATTATAACGATCTTTCGAGCCGCTTCGTCCGTGCTTCTCTATCTGCACTCGCTGTACCCATGATCATTGTAGCCTTTCCATTGTTGAATGCATATACGTTTAGCGAACAAGAACTGACTGGCGTCAAGCTGATGGACAGTGCGATAGGTGGATTAGTGGGAGTGATTGGATGTACGTATGGTCAGAGTTTCGAAAGACAGTGAAACGATTCTACATTGAGTGACGTTTGTAGGGCCGTTGTCGCCTTTCCTCGCCTGCTACAGCTTGTTCAAGGTTCTGTTCGCAGACGGACCCAAAGAAGAACCGATCTTGGTACCTCAGGAAATTAAGCGACAAGCACGTCGCGAGATTGGTTTAAACACGGAGCATTTTTACAACGTAGCCGTTGTTGGGGTCGCAGGAACAGGCAAAAGCTCAGTCATCAATGGTTTATTGGGTTACCACGATACGGATCCGTACGCCGCTGCCACTGGCGAGACCGAAGCCACCAGTATGCCCCGAGGATACCGGCATCCGGACCTAAAGTCAATGATCCTCTGGGATATGCCAGGCGCAGGGACCATGAATCATCCAGCCGACACCTACTTTGAATCCAAGTTCCTTTGTGCCTTTGATTCGCTTGTCATTGTCATCGCAGAAAGGTAAAAGTCAAGAGAAAGGCAGGGTGTTCTCTTCGTCACGACTCCAAATCATAAAAGAGCTGATAGGTGAATATCCCCTTTCAACAGGCTTCAAGAGACTGACATTGTGTTGGCCAAGGTGGCTCAGAAATATAGAGTCCCAATATTGTTTGTGCGTAACAAGGCTGACCAGGTAAAATAAGAAACGAAGGCTGAATGTAAGAAAGGAAAGTTGGAGGGATGGCTTATGGCAACAAAATAGGCGATAGATGCAAAGATGCGCCGATATAATGGTAAAAACAAGAACGACGAGCATTATGTGTGGTCTGTGGCTGCGGGTGAACTTTGTCAAGAGGTCCGTCGATCCGTCTATAAGCAGCTCAAAGCTCATCACTTGAGCACCAAACGACTCTTCATCATTTCAGCCTGGACCCTCCAAGAATTTGTTGCCGTGCTAAGCACAGGAGAGCAACCAGACCATCATATGCGCTTAATTGACGAACAGCGTTTCATGCGTACACTGATTGAAGGTGTCTTGGTAAAACGGAAACGGGAAAAAAAGCAAGAAAAGGTGCCACGAGATACGGTAGATGTGGCAAATTGACATTTATTTGTCTCGTGCGGGTAACAAGGCGGCGGCAACCCGTCGGCCCTCCTCTGCAAGCACATTATAAGTCGCCGCCGCATGTTTCTATATCAAAAAGTCATCATGAGTCGCGATATCATTGGTACAATAAAAAAGTAATTTGTCTATTACAGTATTCATTTGATCGACTTGGATTCCTAGTTTATAAAAGTGTTCCCGGATTTTGGGTGGTAGCGGTGCAAAATCCTTGCCCGTTCCAAACAGCACCAACTCTGTTATTTATTCTTTAGTCACGCTCTTCATTGCGTGCTTTGCCATTTGCTACCAACCTGGCTTGGGCGACGCCACTTCAAAGATCTTGAATGTCTCCGTTTCTATTGAATCAAACCCATCGCTAGGCACGCGCCAAAGGAATGCCGAACCATTGAGTAACACCAAAGGCATTTCGATCTGGACATTGTTGGACAGCACGAATCCACGCTTGGTAATAATCTCCACGCCTACATTCGGCCCGCGATCAAACATGTTTTCAAAAGACGACCACATGTTGGTCGTTCCAAAGCTATCCGACCCAGGCGCTTCGGCAGGCACGGTACGATTGGCTACTTTGACGGTTTTCGCGCCTTGCTTTTGCAACGCTGCGCATGTGCTCAATAACCGTCGGCTGCCGATCAAGTTGATTCCTCGCAATGCATGTCGTAAGCTCATTTCGAACGCAGGAGTATCAATGGAAAATAGGAAAAAGTAGAAATTTCCGCTGCACCCTTTCTAATAGAGGGCCCTCACAACAACTAGCTATGTCCTATTCTTGCTTTATTTTATCTATGCCTCTCGTTTACCAGACTGGAATACCAGAGGTAATTTCTTTGGGTTGCGCCGGCTCTCCAAGAAGGGCCCAACTCAATAAATCGTATTCCTCCTGGAAATGTCGCTTCTTGTTGCCAGTGGCAACGGAAGCAGACGGATCGCGTCCCGTATATTTCACACTTTTGTCTATTGTTATTGACGTTAAAATAACAACGATCTCAAAGCTTGGATATACCGTGAATAAATTTACCTGCATGGTGCTTTGTTTGCCTCAATGTCACGTTAATTCGGGGTTCCACGTGGGCCCACATGCCCATATTCAGTGGCTCCTCTTGGCACCATATAATCTCTGCATTCGGATACTTGTCCACATGCTCCTTGACATGTTCGTAGGGGAACGGGTTGAGCTGCTCTACACGGGAAACTGCGATATCCTTAATCTTGTTCTGCTCTCGTGCTCGGATTAAAGCATAATAGACTTGTCCTGAGCACAAAATGTGCTTCTTTATCTTTCCCGGTGCTACCAAATGATCCGGATGTGGATCAGGCAAGTACAGTTGAAAGCGTTTATCGCCAGTCATGTCATCCAACGTCGAACGAGCGAGCGGATGACGCAGCAACGATTTGGAGAAGGGTAAAATGAGCTAATATGGATAGACACACGTCTGTGTTAGCTTGCTTGATTCGTGTGATCAGCATCAAAAGATCGCGCTTACCGGTTTTCTAAACTCTCGGTGAATCTGACGTCGGATGACATGGAAATACTGCGCAGGCGTAGAGGCGTATACAACCTGCATATTGCAATCCTGATGTTGTCGTTGGATTTTCTCAGGCGAAGGATACATGTGCGGGTTGTCGTCACAGAGTTGCAGATACCGCTCGATGCGTGCAGAAGAGTGCTCCGGGCCCTGACCGTCATAACCGTGCGGCAACTGCAAGACAAGGCTCGTGCGCTGCAGCCACTTTTGTTCTCCTGAAGCAATAAATTGATCAATGGTACACTGGGCATTGTTGGCAAAGTCTCCAAACTGAGCCTCCCAAACCACCAACGCATTCGGGTCTACTAGAGAATAGCCGAGTTCGAAACCCAGTACGCCGAACTCGGAAAGCGACGAGTTGGAGATCGTGAAGTGGCCCTGTTCTGAGGAAATGTTGTTCAAAAGTGTATATGTGCTTTCGTTCTTTTGGTCATGCAGAACAGCATGGCGTTGAGAAAAGGTGCCACGTTCAACGTCTTGGCCAGAACATCGCACGTGCTTTCCTTCCGTTAACAAGGATCCCCAAGCCAAGGCCTCTGCTGTTGACCAGTCAATATCTTTGCCGCTCTTGAGCGTCTTTTCACGGGTCTGGATGATTCGCTTCAAGTTGCGGTGCACGTTAAAGTTTTCGGGAAACGTAGTTAATGCTTTGCCGACTTGTTGTAGGGTTTCCAAAGAGACTCCTGTCGGATAATCAGGTAAGATTTGCTCGGCTTGCTCCTTGGGTGATTTGAATCCTATGAATCATAAGATTATCATTACCCTGCGTTCCATTAACGCGTCAAAGTTCGGAAAGACTTGCCTGGCCACGAGCTGGACAGCCATTCTCGAGAAGTCGGCGTGTAATCTTTGCTTCTCGCGTAACTCTCTTCCAAAATCTTCCAGACACGTTTCTTGTTCTCTTCAATCTCCTGTGCAGTCAATGATCCTTCTCTTTGAAGCTGTTCTGCATACTTGATCGCGACTGGCGTCTGTTTAGCGATTGCCTGGTACATCTTTGGCTGCGTAAAGCTAGGCTGATCAGTCTCATTGTGACCATGGCGCCGGTAGCAGACCAGATCAATGACAACATCACGATGGAAAGTCTGACGCCAGTCGGATGCCAGCTTCATCACAAAGGTTACAGCTTCAGCGTCGTCCGCGTTGACATGGAATACGGGCGCGCTGATACTTTTGGCGATATCCGTACAGTAGGGCGTCGAGCGCCCAAAGCGCGGATCGGTCGTGAATCCGATCTGGTTGTTAACCACGATATGGATTGTACCACCCGTCGTGTACGCGGGTAAATCATGGAAACCCATGGTCTCGTAGACGATGCCCTGTCCTGCGAACGAGGCGTCGCCGTGTATCAGAATAGCCATTGAGTGCTGACGCTGCGTGTCTTTGCTGTAGAACTGGAGGGCACGAGTTTTGCCAAGCACAACAGGATTCACAGCCTCCAAGTGCGATGGATTGGCCACCAGAGATAAGTGGACTCGCTTGCCGGACGGTGTCGGTCGCACATAGTTCATCCCCAGATGATACTTTACGTCGCCGGAACCTTCTTCAGATGGCTCTTGTGCACCACTGAACTCGCAGAAAATGGATTCGTTGGGTTTTCGCACCACGTTGCTCAAAACGTTCAAGCGACCACGGTGAGGCATACCAATCACAATCGATTCAACGCCAAGCTCAACCGAGCGATCGATCTATATTTCAGGAAAACGATAAGGATTTTCGCAGATGAAATAGTCAAACATCGCTCTCGTACTTACCATAGCCTTCATGCCTGGAATAAGCGTTTCGCCACCTTCGAGACCGAAACGTTTCTCGGAAGGATACTTGGAAGCCACAAACCGCTCAAAACTGTCTGACCAGGTCAATCGATCAAAAATGACGCGCTTCTCTTCCACCGAGTATTTGTACGGCGTAGGAGTCTCTATTCGCTGTCGAATCCAGTCGCACTGAGCACGGTCAGGGATGTGGATATACTCGATACCAATGGATCCACCTATTTTGTGGTGATTCAAGGGACGCGTCAGCAATTCTCTCGGGAAAATCAGCAGATTCAAAGCTTACAGTAGATAGCCTTCAGGTGGTCCAGAATCTCACGCAGTGTCATCCTTTTTGTCGTGCCCGAGCCAAAGGCAGGCAGGATGCCAGGACCAAGGGTGAAGGTGCGATCCATGTCTTTTTCCGTAAAGCCATAGTATGTTGGAAAGAGCTCAGGTGGCGTCGATTCCTGCAGGTCGGCGTGCTGGATCCCAAGCGGGTCAAGCTTCGCGATATGGTGACCACGAACTTGATATGCTCGGACCAACAATTGGATCTTCATGTGGTCAAGCACTTCGGTGTCGCCTGCGCTGGCGACCACAGAAGACGGTAAGCTAGGCAAGCGCGCGCTACCTGAGGGCACCAACGTAGGCGGTGGAACGTACGCCTGTGAAGAAGGGACACCGCTCTGCATATTTTTAAAGTAAACTTGCCACGACAAGTGTACCGAAGACGGATCCCGGCGCCAGGCTTCGTACATCTCCTCGATATAACTCGCCGCGTTTCCGTCCAGAAAACCATCGTTCACGTCAGGTGCTGTTGCTAACATGCGCACGATAGCTGGTTTTCTTCTAGAGCAATAAGCAGGAGCAAAAGACCGTCTGGCATATCGGGTGAGAGATAGCGGTCGGGTTATATGAGAAAGCGCCTTGGTGCGATACATGCGCTCTAACGAGGATAAATAAACAAAGAAGAGAAAAGGGAAGGGTTAAGAAAAAAAGGTCTTTTTGACTTGGATTTTTCATGCAACCCATGAATTTAACGTATTCTGGAACCCAAAATTCCCCGTTTGGGCGATCATCTTCCAAACTTGGAAGCCAAAGCCATCTATTCGATATTTTACAAGTTGTATGCTACAAGAAGGTGCTTATTTAACTCTGACTTTCTAGTCGGATAATGGTGCGCCGACATTGGTAAAAGGCTGACTTCCGCTGGTTAATCCAGGTAAACCGCCTCCCTATAGCGTATGACGTGAGTAAGAGTTGCAAGGAAAAACGGGTCCTGTTGTACTTTACATTTTTCAGAGGACAAACAAAAGAGGTCGAAGAGGAGATGGTTGGATGCACCGTAATAAACAAGACTTTGGCAGTAAGATGTATCGTGTAGTCGATCGTTAAATCCTGGGGTTGACCTCCGGTCAAGCCGCACTTGTCCAGAAGTGTACGCATGAGCGTCTGGTCGGTGCCTGTGTTAGGCTCAAACTCGAGCGCAAACGGATATGTGAAGTTGAAATCGGCATGGGCTGGCACGTTTTCGTAGTCCATAAATCCTCCACCAATCTCAACCTGTCCTGATCCACTGTCTGGATAATACGCCTTTTTACCCCCTTTTGTATGAGCATGTGCATGCGAAGCAATAAACAAAAATATAGCACGTACTGTAGTGTTCATATCTGACAAGCGGATGGGAAGCACATTGGGATTCTGGATATGGATCAAGAGACCGAAATTGATACTGAACTTGTTGCCGTCAAAGTACATTTCTGATCGATTATTGGGCGTATCTGTCACTCCCACAAAATTGATGGCAGGCATCCTGAATGTGGCAAAGAGAGCACCGAAAATGATAACCAGGATAATGATGGCCGCGATAATGAACCATAGGATGTAACGCGCCCATACAGGCAGACAGCAAACGCAGCAAAGGTATCGGAAACAACAGTTCCGTTCGGTGAGTGATGGCCGAGGCTTTGGTCCGACTTTTTCGATATCTTTTTTGTTCCAAGAAATGAGTATCGAGCATCGTTTAAGGGAAGTACCGACTACCTTCGATGTTTTGGTGGCCTGTCGTGTTCTTTGCGACATTATATGGTGCAGGCGAAGGAAGTGACGACGTCATGTTGATGGAGGAGAAGGAGAAGAAAGGAAAAAGCGCAGAAAAACACGCCAGCGCACCATTTTTTCATACAACAAATGAAACAATAGGCTGGATGTGTCGGATCTCACTCTATGCATGCAAGAACGGACGGCAAATGTGATTATATTAAATGTACCGCCGTTGATTCATGGGTCACCGGTTGCGGGATCGACATTCATTATAGCGTGTAAGAACTTCCGACTTCAGACTATTCTATTCTATGTTTAGCTTAGTCGACTTAAAAGATGCGTCGAAAGACATGCATGGCTAAGGGTATAAGACGTATTTGGGCGATAGAAAGATAGTCGCAGAGTAAGTAAGGCATTACAAAGAGGTAAGATATCAGAACCATAAACGCAATAGCCCAGATCCTGCCTGGCCAGCCTGGTGAAAAACATGTGTCCCCGATATGGATCCCCACGGGCTGCAGGAGAAAGAAAAGAAGCTGCCAACCAGCTGCACCAGTACCCCAGTACACTGCCGGACCTGCCGCGCAATACAAAAAGTACTCGTGCATCACACCTGACAAGGCAAACACCCCAAATACGGGTATTGTTTTCCGTAGCCATTTCATAGATCCACACAGATGACGTAGTGGCCGATATGCAAGTCGATAAAAGCAAGTGTTGTAAAACTGATGCCATCGATTGCTCCTACACTTTACCATATTAGCTCTCTATGTGATCATCTCAAAGGAGAAAAGAGACACTCTACCAATAATCACGTAAGCTTGTTGCTTCCCAGGGCGAGTCAAAGGCCGGTGGCATATCCACGACTTCTTCCACGTACTCTTTAACCGTCCGGGTCCACTGAGCCGAAATTCCCAGAAATGACAAAACGTGATAGGCCAAGCCGTAAATGACCAAAAATGCGTCGTAAGTTACTTGCAACTGGACCTGGAGATAAATGGAAAAGAGCACGCAGAGCGACAAACTACTCACTACGTTACGCCATTGGACCGGATCACGCAACGTAAAGGACAAAGCCCGTAACCCGTAATCGTATACATCGATCGTTTGCTGACTGTGAAGCCGTTGGACGCAGTACTCCAGTGTTTCAAAAAGAAGCTGGTGCTGAACGTACGTCTTTAAGTACGAGGTTAACGAGACGGCACGCCTAGGAGGCTCAATGCTGCTGTTGCTGCTGACAATGGGTGGTTCAGGTGATGATCGTTTGATCGACGTATTTTTAGGGCGCGTGCGTTCTCGCCAATACCAGAGTGTGCCAAAAAACGAACGTTTACGCCGCTCTTCCATGGGCATACAGAATAGCCATACAGCCATTTTCAGGCCCGTAGCCCAGGTGTAGACTGCTATACTGATCATGATATATATTTGACAGGTCCCAGCAAAAAGGACAGGCAATAGCAGGTTCGTGATCCATAATACCGTCAAAGCCGCCTCCTGGATGATCCGTTTTCGCTCAACGGGCAAGGATAAAAGAGTGAACAGAATAGATGGTAAAAATGCGATAGAGGCAAAAGGAATGCATCGCATCTTCTTTTTGGAAAGGGAGACAACGGTTGGATTTTGCTGCAATTGCGCCTAAAAAGTAGGGCGAACCACGGAAGCGCGGAAACCGGCTACTCGTTACTCCGAAGTCATCTGTATGGCAGCGTTGCTGTACCCATGTGGACAACTTAAACATCTGCAGGGTCTCCGACATCACCTGCGGATGCGGTTCCTTCAGATTCGGGAGTGCATCCGTTGTGGAAGATGATGTGGCTTTGTGGATGTTTTGTTGACTAACCTACAGCGATTGCACCCGTTCAATGTAGAGTAGATGATAAGGAATAGGTTTCAAGAAGATAGATAATACAACACAATGTTTCATGACGGTTACTGCTCGCTATGATACGGGATCTCGATTGCGTCGCCAGGGATGTCAACTGTACTCTTAGTAATGTTGGTTCTATAGATAACCTTTGTCTCTGTCTGGCAATTTGGAGTCTATGGAGAAGTAATATATTATGCCGTATGTTGATATCGCTTCCCCTAGTTATCATTGACGAAGTTTGCGTACACGGTGAATCGCATATGTATGCAGCGCGGATATATGCAGCATCGACAGTCATGCACAATATAGCACGCCAACTGCGATTGATTTTTTGACCGGAATATGATACAGCTAGCTTGTCGACTATGTAAGGCCAGGTCTGAATTGAACCATATCCGTTCGTGATAGTCGTGCAGCTGGAGATTTTCATGAACATAGTCATATAACTGGTTGTCAAGTGGGTCAACATCAGCTTGGAAAAGGTGGTTTTGGGCTAAAACTGCAGAATGACCTGTACTTGGCCTTTCCTCTATGATTGGTTACAAAGACCTCGGAGGTTGAGAGTGGGGATCCACTGGCCATGTTTGGCAGAAACCAGGAACAAGCGGGGAAGGGTAATCCTCTCTTCTTCTACATGCCCTATTGGATCCTTTAGCACCATAAGCACCTTTTGTCTGATAGCTTACCGCGAAGATACTGAGAAGCTTATGTCTTGGATAAGCACATAATCATGCTTCATACTTTCCCTGGAGAGACACCTTTCCATTGATGAAGGACGAAGGTCAAGGGATTGCGGTTCGAACACGTAATCGTTGGTCCGCGGCAAATGTTCCGGCTGAACCGGATTTTCAGGCATTCTGTCGTCATCATTGCTCGTCATTCTGCGACCTATTACGAGCTGTATAACAAATTCAAGCGATAGCAGATGGCCGCAACACACCCTTTATTGTCTGACGAAAGATTGTTGACAAAAAGTTGGTCAGAACGTGTTACTGTTCAGAGAAAACCTGAAGGCAATAAGATAGCAAGAGTTTCAGCCCATCTGACTTGGATTCGTTGAATCTTGAATCCTTGTTTACTCGACTTCTCGATGAAATCACTCTCAAGAAGAGGAGGTCAGCAATGTATCTCGGAAAAGGATCGAATCGCTAAGAGGGTGCCTGAAAGCGCTCATGTCCTGTGGTAACCAGGAAGTTGATAGCAACCCATGAGTTCAAGCAGGTGCATATATTGCCACTTACGCGATAATCCAAGTTTCCATGAAACTTATCTGGGCGGTGAGAGAGTATACGCAGATAACAATGAGTAGACGTTGCTAGTTTCTTCACCGCTCCTGCCAGCGATGTGGGGCGACATCAACAGTTCGGATGTATCCAGAGTCTTTATTTCAGAAGACCTCGTAATGGGAGAGAGACGGCAACCATCCAAAAAGCGTCGAAGATCCTGGTTTTACTGCCTGAAGTCGAGCGAAGATCATCCGATTTTGACTGTACCATTCATCATCCTTTGGACGATGACACTGCACGCGACCGGTTATTCAACATTGGCACAGACTGCTCGACCGGATGTCGTGTTGTGGACGCCTTTTCTCAATATCGCAATGTCGGGCGATAGAACAAAGATGAGACTGGAAGAAAAAGGAGCAGACGACCATCATATGCGTCGCTGTGTCAACTGCTTCGGCAGGTCGCGTTCTTTTGCCAATCTTCGTCTACTCACATTGTCAATCTTCTTCTTACACCGGGCATTTCCTTTACTTCATACGGACATGACATACAGTTCAGGTTGTTGTGTAAACTGCAGCGTTATCTTTGTGTACTCAGAGTCAGGGAGCCTTTAAAAAGCCTTATCAGCATGCACGGGCCTCAGCAGGACCTTACTTTTACCAATCTCATCGGATCGTCATCCATGAGTGTCGGAAAAACGCGATAATGCAGACAATATGATTGAAAGCAACTACGCGGTGATATCCTGATACCTAACGAAAGATGGCTTTCACGTTCTATTTTCGAACATGCCAATCAACCCGAAAATGACTGCTAGAGGAGCTGGCATGTGCAATGCACCATCTATCTTGTATATGCAAGAGACAAAACATCGTGATCAAGTCGGTGAACACAGTTACAATGTTTTATTCACCACAAGTCACTGTGGTTTGATGAGTGTTTAAAGCAAATAGGCAAAAGACCGTCCTGTCTGGGCTTTTTCGCAAGTAATGCATGCTCTGGATGAACTTTGCTGCAGTGTTCTGCCTTTCTTCTCTTGCACCTTCACAACGCTTTCAAAACTGGTTTCTTATCTATACAAAGTAAGCCAAATGTCCATAGCCTTCTATGGCTTTGTCACGGACGAGAATTGTGGTACATGGAAAATCCTCCAGAGATTCGGGTAGACCGCACAAGACTTTCTTTTTAAATTGTTTACACGCAGCACAGCAGAATGGGTTACATTACGATAATGTAGCCCAGCTTCCGCATAAAAAGAGATGTGCGAAACTTTACGTCCAATCGTCAGCACCTGGGCAACCTTTCCAATACCTTCGACTGGTGACCATCTCTTTCCAGCTGCCGTTCCTTCTTTTATCGCACCTTGATCCCGTACTGACAGGCTGAATGCTCGTACTCACAGAAAGCGAAAGGTTCTTTTGATAAAAAGGTTGCCAGAAGAACTCGTCAAGTCAGGACCGTTCCGTGGTTGACGTTGACATGATGACGCTGCAATTGCTCTGAAACTGTTGTCGTTGGAACAAATAATTAATGTGTCTCATATATCTTTTCTTCTTAATCAAACATAATTCATACACGTTAGCAGAATTGCTGATGATCAACATTAACCTCTTTTCCTGGGAGAGAGGTTCTCCTATTCTTTATCCAAAAACGTACCCCATAACATTCTTACTCAAGAATTGTTGTTCCTATTTGTCCCTGTTTACAAAGCAGAGTTAATGGAACAAGAAACCGTTTGATAGCAATTTCTGCATACCGTAGGTCAAGCTATTCCCGTTAGAGACTCTTGAATAGTTCTTTCGAGACAATAGCAATAAACGTTGCATCGTAACTCCTATAACGAGCTAATAACCAACAAAGGGGAATACGTGAGTCATTAAGCACCGGTTCAGTCCAACAGCAATCAGTCGATGTTTTTCATGCGTTATTAGCGAGGTCCAATGTTATCCGACCTGCAGGGGAAACGTTCAATCAAGAATGTTAGAGGAACCGCCTCATCAATGTCGAAAATCAATAGAAGGGGTCCTTTTGGCTGCAGTAGTAACTTGTTTTGGTGAAATTGAAGGTAGATGAAGGGATCGATGTGGGAACGACCGCGCATCAAGAATATATTGACTAACGAACGTTATTTTAATCTCAATGGTATTCCAGATTGACGAGGAGTGATTCCGTCCGCTTCATATCATCTGCGGGGCTTCCGCGGGATCGTCCAGTTAAGATACACATGCATGCCTCGAATTAACAACTCCCTAATGACCTAAAAGAGACAGAAGTCACGTAAAATAAGGGAGATGAAAAAGGTATAAAATCGACGAATTTCTCAGGGTGCGTACATCCATCTTTTCTTCACAATCTTCATTCTTTCTCTACTTTGCTCTTTTTGATTCATTCTACACGAACTTTGACTTACTTCTCCAACTTCATCCACATACTGGGCGACGAACTATTGGACAATGCGGCTCTTTCTACGAGTATCTCTTCCTTGTTCTCAAGATGATCCACTAAAATCCCATCCTGCTTGATCCATATGCCGTGGCGTTATACACTCTCCTTCCATCCTGTACTGTGGTGCTTGCCTGCTTGTGGTCCTGGGAATTAATCGGTTGAAGTCTTACGTATCTTAGCTTGCCCGCCAGAAGCGCGTTCACCACGTTTCTTTTGACGGTCCATTTGGGGGTGCGTAGGGCTTTCAAACTGGTGCCCTCCCAGTGTCCATCAAGCTTGGCGTTCTTGCTGTCAAGCGCAACCACTTGTATTCAATTATTCTTGATCAATGTTCATTGGTGTCACACCTGCTCCTTTCGTCTTGTGCTCTGGTGCCTTTCTATTTGTATCTGCGATTTTCGTCAAGTTGCGTCGTGGTCCTGGGAGTCTGCCGGTTAAAGTCTTACGTATCTTAACTTGCCCGCCAGAAGTGCGCTTACCACGTATCTTTTGACGGTCCACTTGGGGTGCGTAGGGCTTTCCAACCGGTGTCCTCCCAGTATCCATCGAACCTGTTCCTCTGTGTTCGAGGCCATCCATTCACCATCCGTTGTCCTTGGTCCACATTGCTTGGCGGTCTCTTTACTCCCTTCATCTTGTGCTCTGGAACTCACTTCCGACACACTTTGGGAAACCGCAGATTGAAGCCTTACGTATCTTGACTTGCTGGTATCATTCCTCGCTCTGAAACTGCCTGCCTGGTCGGAACTCGAACCAGGGAGTTCACGGCTGACAGACTGACCTGATAGCCACTCTGCCAGACAGGCCTTACAACGTTACACTGCATTTCCTTTCTTTGGCTTTGTCAGTAATCACTGTTGCTTAGTACCCATGGCTTCAAGGTTTACTAATAAACATAAAGAAGCTCACATGTCTCCAAACATGATTTTTCAATAAAGCATTCAAATTACAGTGCATCTTCCATAATTACTTTAACTTGCAAACCTTCTACATATTTTCTCTATTATGTAAACCCATGCCACGTCTTGTTACCCTTCACACTGTTGTCTACTGCAAAGTGCCCTTTATCTGAAACGCCAGTTATAATGTTAATCTCAACTTTCACGATTCGTCGCTTACTACCCAATCATATGCCAAGTTACCGATTGATCATCATGCAAGAAAAGTTTGGTTCCATACACCACGCAAGGTAGCGGATCTTTTTTCAACTCATATCATCCGCCTGGATAGTCGTCAACCTTTGAAAAAAGTAGCAATTCGGCCATCATGAAGCGCTTTTACGCCTATGATCCATCGCAAATTAATTTAGCATCTATGGAGTAGATACAGAGAACGTTCGAATATAACTCTAAGTAAGATTTGTATTGACTATGCGCCTTTCTTCCCGTAGTCATATCTGCTTGCTGTCAAATATAGTATCTTCCATGAGTGTCCTCAATAGTAGACTTATCAAGCCGGCTATCTTATTCTTCATTTAGTCCTAGAGCTTTCGAAAGACGAGGATAAACATGGCACTAGTTTCAAGAAGACACAAAAGCATCCTTTTTGCATGATGAGGCAGCTTTTCTATAGCATTCATTGACTTTCCGTTAAATCAGTTGATATGTGAGCAGCAAGCTATCCCTAATAGTAATAGTTTCACGAAATGGTTATCAGTATCTATTTATACAAATTTCTTCACAGAAAGTGAGATCAAAGAATATCCGGAAGCGTCTGTTCCTTCGCCATTGCTCAAATCAAGAAACGGCCTGTGGAATAGTTGACTGAGGTATGGTCAGGAACTAAGACTGCGGCCACCTCACTACATTGCAACCCTGCGCTATTGCAACATTTTTCCAGGAATCGAGCCTTGCACTAGGTGGGGTCCCCAATCTAGAGTCGGTAGGCTTGTGAAGCTGAAGAATTCCGTTATATGACATTTGCATATGCAGGTCATAGAATGTGCAGGTTTTCTATGTCCAACAATCGGTTCAAGGACCATCGTTATGCTTAAAAGCGTTGCTAATCTATATCATCTGTATCATGTATGTCCCATAAGCGCTATGCGGATGATCAACGTGTTTCTCTATGCCTATTTCCAGTGCATCATATAAGTTGTTTGACTCTATGCAGTAGCATGCGCGCAAGCAACGTAGTCAGCAAAGCCATAGAAAGAAAAAGAAAGCGAACTGCTGGTGGTTCATGGGTTTATCCAAGCATTATACACTTTTTATCTAGACGAAGGCGGTCAGCTGTAACTCCTCGATATAAAGTCAGTAAGGCAAGCTGAACCATTACTCGAGAAAAGGTTTCTGCTGTGACAACTCGCGCATCTTTTTCTCTCATTTTACGTAGGCAAGCTCTTTAGAGTTCCACCATTGATAAGCGCACACTATGTTCCAATTCTGTTCATCAATTACGGAAGTCCGCACAGGTACGCCATACGTCATGCGACTCTCGCCAATCATGGTCTGCTGCGCAACCATGATCGAGTCCGCAAATCGTCTCAACACTTTTCCAAGAGCCTTTCGTTCAAGCTATCAAAAATAAAAGATCCATGGATACTTTGGTTTCCATGATGCGAACACTTGCTTCCATGATTCTTTTGTTTTCGCTTATGAGATAAGTAGGGCTTTTCTTCAATTTTTCCACAGTTCTATTTTTGGTTGATCATCACCCCAAAAAAATTTTGATTGATCCATTGACATCTTGACATCCAAAAGCATACAAACGGGGTGAGGGTTTAGTGGGATTCATTGTTATTCTTTCTCTCTTGGTGACCACTGCATTTGTTGTTAAGAGAAAATCAAAACAAAAGGTGTACAGTAATAGCGTGTGAACAAAAAATATTTAGGAGGGGGAAGTCATGTGGGTAGTACATAAACTGACGCCGGAGGGGAGACAGAGGAGGCTTTGCGCTCTATTAGATGAAAAATTTTTGACACGCACTTGTTTTTCTTTTTCTTCCCAGTACTGACTCTTTTATTTCTTGATCGTTTACGATGTCTTCTTCTGCGCGCACTTCTGCTGCTACTTCTCCTGCTTCCTCGTCGCCTTCGGGCTGTTCTTCTCGCTTTTTGCGTTCATCTTCGGCACCTGTCTCAGGTTCGCCCATATTCTCTGTTGGCACGTCGCCTGTTTCTGCGCACGTTGCCCATCCACTCTCTGCTTCCGTTTCTGAAGCCGCCGCCTCTGCAGGTCTCAAGCGAGGTTGGCCTTTTGATGATGAAAAGAAGCACGGTGTGAAGCGGCAGAGATGTCCTGGTCCTGACTCCCTTGGTCGCGGTTTGGCCTCCCCGGTGGTTAGGTACCGTGAGCATGCGGCTGCGCAAGTAGCTCAAGGCATGGAAAGCGAAGGTCGAGTACCCTCTGTTTCTGGGGAAAGACTGGAGCGAGTACAGCCAAGCGAAAGCCAGTCTGCCTCTGCATCTAAGCGTCCTGCCCCGGGTGAGTGGCCTAGTTCACCCAGCAAGCGCTTCGGCGTCCTGGCTGTCGGTTCTCGCGTCGGTGCTGCTCGTGGTGGCGTTGGTTCGTCGCCCCACGTGGCTGGCCCGTCCGCTTCGTTGTCTTCCGCTTCGGCTGCTGTTGTGCCTCTGCGCCGGAGCGCTCGTTTGGCTGCCCGTGCCTCTGGTGGTTCGTCTGGGGCCGGCGTCTCTTCTTCTGGTGGTCGTCCTGCTGCGTCAGGCGGTGACGCTCCAGCTTCGCGTGGGTCTCGTTCTCGCGCATCTCGTCGCGGCGGTTCTCGTGGTGGTGCTGCGACTTCGGTCGCTGGTGGCTCTGGTGGCGCCGGTTCGTCTGGTGGTGTTCGTTCTGGTGGCGCTCGTTCGTTTTCGGCTGGTCCGTCCTCTCCTCTCTCTCCCGTGACCGGTCCCGTCGTCTCTTCTTCCGGCACTGGCGTCTTTTCCGAGGCCGTTGAAGGGGCAAGGACAGTGAATGCCGCTCCCAGTGATCCGACGAATTGGGAGTTCATCATTGAATCCCTGAAGCGCATCGAGTCGGATCATTTGGTTGGGCTTGGCGACATCACGGCGCAGGGCAATTCTGTCGCTTTCCGCTGTGTTGTCGTCGACTGGATGGCGGAAATCCACGCTGGCCTGTCCTTGCCCCAGGCGACATACTCCCTGGCAGTCCAGATTGTAGACCGATACCTGGCTGCCAGGAGGGTAGACTCCATGTTGGCCACGTACATGCACCTGGGTCTGGCAGCGCTCTACATTGCTGCAGGTGTCAGCATAGACTTTGGCGTAGCGCTGTCAGACCTCATGGAGGTCGCCCAGCAGCCAGACAGCAGCCAGGCATCCGTTCGGGCAGTGGTTTGGGACATCATGTCCACACTCGACCACCGGCTCCACTGCCCGGCGG